>CABEEJ010005566.1:0-23932 GCA_901482245.1 Timema douglasi | reverse complement strand
AAAAAAAAAAAAAAAATTCGATTGTTACCACTCAATTCCTCGACCTAGGTTTAATTATATCAGAACTCGACAGGGAGGAGTGTGAAACGCGAAACACAACTTCCTAAAATAGGAAACAAAAAAAAACAAAAATGGGGGGGGGAAAAGGAAAATGGTAGAGAATGATAGTAACATGTATTATTATTAGCACCGCATCTTACTACCCGTTCGGGTTATACGCACTTAAGCTAATGTGTAATGGTAGGGTGATTGTGAGATGAAATGAAGGACCTACAGTTTAACGTGGAATCCGAACCACGGTGGAGGCCTGGCATTCCTCACATTCACAAGATGTCTTGTCAGAGGTGAAGGGAGGGTTTGGTAATCAGATAAATCTGTGCCGGAACCGAGGATTGAACCCCGGCCGCCAGCACAGAAGTCTGACTCCTTGCCCCTAGACCGCCAGGGATTATAATTTATAGTTATTTATAATATGGTAATTAGCATGTATTTAGTTAGGAAATTTCTGTTTGAATTTCATCTCTATGCTCTATTCATTAAAGCAGATTAATGTAGCTAATTATATAATCACATAGGTGCTCAACAAGCTTAGCATCCAATACAAAATGTTGTATTAAATAAATACCACGCTATTAATCCTACATGCGTATAAATTTATGCTTTTAAATTAGAATTTTTTGTTTGTTTGCTATTATTCAGGTATTTGTTCCATTAGGTTCATATAATTTTGTTTATTTATTGCTTTACAAATGTTCTCGTGTTGGAAAAATGCTATTTTAGGAATATCATTATTAGATGTTCTTTCTTTTGACAGGTCCATTGTATTGTTCTAACCCTATTAACTCTCTTTTTTACCACCTTAAACGTCTTCTTTCTTTGTTGAGGTCATAAATCAGTTGCATTAATAGTGTTTTTGGGCCTTTTCATCTTTCCACTTTACCTCCTATTATATCATTCAATGAACCATTTCTTCTCATGTTACCAATTCAGTTAGCTTATCATTCTATCATTACCTGCAAATTGGTTCTCTTTTCATTTGCTTTTCTTGTTGTTTTAGTGATAACCTATTTGTCCAATTTATTCTATTCATTCTCTTCCAGCATCACATCTTAAAGCTTCCCAAATACTTCTCTTTCCCTTAGGGTCCATGTCTCGTATCAATAAAAATCGATGCTCCATATGTAATAACTCGCCGGTTTCTTCCTCCTCTTCAGATTCAGTTTGCTAGTCAGTAGCATCCTCTTCTTGTTGCAAGCAGCCTTGATCATTGCTAATTTTGCCTTTATTTCCTGTGTATGATTGCAACTAAACTTCTTATAATATATTTGAATTATTCAACATTCTACAGCCGTTGATTTCCCACCATCAAATTAGTGTTTATATCTCTAGGATATCCTCATTAACTTTGATTTCTCAATGTTAAGAGTCGGCAGGAGACAAATCGTCCGTATCGAAAATACAGGCTATTCTGAGGGAAGGAATATTTCATTAACTATGATACCAATTCACTAGCAGTTTATTCCTTTCTCTTATACATATATTTATAGAACCAGAAAATTGTTTAAAACCACATTTGTCAATCATAATGTTATGATTTTTTTTATTTACTAAAAAATATAATTTTCTAGTGAAAGTAAACAAATTAAGTTTGTGCAATTTGGCAGTTTTACTATTTCTGTTTGTATTGAAAGTATTTCCTCGGTGGTTTTGCACTCTCCCTCCAGGCAAATGTGTGTACATTCTCTCTAAACTAAACCTTCCTGATGCCTAATACATTAGAGTAATTAGTATATAGACATATAACAAGATAACCTGACCATGTAGTAAGACGTGGCGCTAAAATTAACTTGTTCAGTGGTTACAAAGTCTAAAGCGTCACTCTCACGTTAGATTGGACTGCCACCGGCAGGGAGGTCAAGATTCGAATTCCACCATGGTGTAATGAGGGGGGTTTCCCTAAACGGTTTTCCAATCTACCTCCACGCAAATACGGGTATAATACATTAACAACCTTAATTTACTTGGATTACAGCTCAAAAATTTACTTGAAATAATCCCTAATATATCCCTACGCTAACAGTTGACATCTATCACTTTGGATAACTGATGAATTTGATAGTTAATCACAGTAATTTAGGCCAACATTTTATATATTTATTTGAGGTCGTGCATAAAGCTTATAGTTTTATTCCACTTTAAAAAATTACTATTCACATCACTTTCACAAAAGGTCTAACTAACATAGCTTCAAAATGGCGACCAACAAATTTAAACCATGTGATTGAACGTGACGGAAACAAGTTCTTTACAATGATGCACCCACGCAGTGGATAAACATATTTTGTTCAGTTAAATATTTTGAAATATGATAAAATAATCATAAAATAATTTATTATATATGAAAACAATGTCAAGTATTTACTCTTCGCCAAGTAAATATGATGCGTGTATTAAAAGTATTAATCTATGCACCAGATTACACATATAAATAATATTCCAAAACCAAGAATAAGTACTTTTAATTATGTTTAAGATATTGTTTCAGATTGGGTAAAAAGAGATTATTAAAAGTTATGAAATGGTGTAAGAAAACTTTTAAGTTTATGCTATTTTAAATGTAAAATATAACATGTGATTAAAAAACTTAACATTTACAAGTGTTGGCAACCCAAAACCTAACCATACGATTTTTAAACTGTCATCTGGGTAAAAACCTATTATGAACATACTTTTAGATTACCTCTGAATTCTACCTTCCAAATTTATATCCTATTAGCTATATGCATTTAACCTGAAGTAGTAGTAAAATGCGGTGATCTATATTTATTTTTTTCTGAAAGGACAATTGAATCGTTGGACATAAGGACTACATGTCATGTCATCTAGTCTAGTTTACTGCTGAGACTTGGGTGAAAAGCTCTTAAAGGCAGGGTTATCTCGGTGCTAGTGAACTCAACTGAGAGTAAGTTATTTAATATATTTATATATATGTTTTTTAAATTGTACACCTATAAAGTGCTCCCCCAAGTTCACCTCATTAAACCCTATCTCTTTCATGTTGATTCTAATGTTATTTCCCCACCTGCATCTAGATCTTCCTATTGGGTTTGCCAGTCACTATCCTGAACACGGTAATAGAATCTCCCATTTGCGCTGCATGTCCTGCCCATCATAATCTACGAGACTTGATTATCCTAACAATGTCTTGTGATGAGTACAGTGTATGTAAATCAGCATTATGTTACCTCCTTCACTCCCCAAGAGCCTCATCCTTTTTTTGGAGCAAATATATTCCTAAGACCCTTGTTTTCGAACACCCTAAATTTGTTTTCGTCATGTTGTAAACCTCTTGTAACAATTAACTAACATTATCGGAAGTGTGATGGGAAAATCAGACAAGAAGTTTAACAATCATAAACATAGTTTGTTTTATTTAGGACAAAATAAAAGGTAAATACATAATTAGAGCAAAATATAACAATATGGCGTGAAGCGCTTCTCCTCTCAGATTTAAATAACTCTGCTGAGATAAAGGAATTAATTGACATTACGATATCTGAAAATAAAAAAGGGGAACATATAGTTATATTCTGGTTGTCAGTTCAACAGTAATATTGATCGCCATGATGGAAATCTATGGTTACTTATGTGAGGAATGCCAGGCCTCCATCGCGGTTCGGATTCCACGTTAAACTGTAGGTCCTCCATTTCATCTCACAATCGCCCTACCATTACACATTAGCGTAAGTGCGTATAACCCGAACGGGTAGTAAGACGCGGTGCTAATAATAATAATAATATGGTTACTTCGGTTATAGCGTTAAGTGCAAGCAACGATATAACATTGCAACTCTTAGCATACATCTAAATTTAGGCAATAAAAATATAAACATTTATGCCCCTTTAGATCTAAAGAAATCAACATAACGTTTAACCAAAACAATAGATAGAAAAAGACGTTAGGCCAAGCCTCAACTCTAACACCTAAGTGCCCTGTGCTCTCAGTTAAATAGATAACTATATAATCCCACATACACTCAATACACAAACTAGAAAGGACGGGCGGTAAGCCCGAGATGCCAAGTACGCCAAAGCGTGACCGAAAATATATACATGAAATTAAATATATATTATGTATGTATAACAAAACGAAATAGTACAATTAGAATGAATTAAACCTCGTATGAGGAGAGAGAATGCAAGCACATTCGCATTGACCTGCACTTAACATTTCATAATTCTAAGTTTAAATATTTATGTCTCAAACATTAATTTAGACAAGATGTCCCCCATTATGCCGAAAATGGAATTTTGAATATTAAATAAATCACGGCCCCTAGTCGCCGTCCTCACCAAGCTCAATCGGTGGTATGATAAGCGACTATTCAAAACCGCGATCACTATATAGTATATATACATTATTGTATCCACAGAGACTGGGCAAGGGAAGGAGGGGGTAAGACGATAGAACAAACATAATAGCAAAGGATGGGCCTGGCAGCAGCCAGAATATTCCAGGTTGTCCTAGCGGTGGAAGTGATAGCTTCGTCTGGCCGCGTGGAACCTCGTTCGTTTCCGGCCGGCCACGGATTGAGTCCCGAGCAGTCAGTCGGTCGAAAGCTCCGCTCAGTCAGTTGTGCCAGTCAGAGAGTGGAGGTCAGAGCTCGTGCTTTGGTGTTGGAGTTCGTGTTGTAGCTCATCACGGGCGGTGAGTGTTGACCCATTTGATATAACGTCAACTTGTAACTCGTTACAATGTAAGGTAAGAGACAACGATTCACACACATAGAGAACCGGTAAAATTATTTTATATAGTCTTGAGTATTACATTCCTTGACAGCAGGCGAGATGTCAACAACTTAAAGACCGAATTATAGCATGCCTTTCCCAACTGTCTTATTTTCCTACTTTCTGATCTAATATTGTTATTGCTAGTTAAAATTGTTCCTAATGATTTAAACTCATTAACCCTGTCAAATGATATGTTAACAGTCATCTCTAAATTATCTTCACCAATCTGTGTTACCCATATGTTCATATACTTTATTCTTTTCAGCGTTCACTTCCAAGCCATTTCCTTAATAGCCTCTAGTAAAATGTCTGCATTTCTTGTAACAACTTCCTTACTATTGCCCAACAAAGTTGAAACATCTGCATTGTACCTTTTAATGTCAACCCTTCCCTGCTCTACTGCAATATCCTAAGAGCATACTCTGAGGCTAGATTACAAAGCAATGGAGAAAGTGCAGCTTGTTTCAACCCATTATGTATGTCGAAAGCATCTGATTGATTAGATCCAACCCATACCCTGCCACGTGTTGGCCCTTTCAGTTAAATATACACCTCAATTAACTTTAGGAGTGTTTTAGGTATTCCAAACTTAACTAAAATCTAATTTTATTTATTTTAACTGAATCACAGGCTTTTTTAAAATCCATGTATAATCGACTAACCGTCATGTTGCATTCCCACTACTTTTTCCTAATCATTGCTAAATAGTAAAAATTTGATTCGTTGTTTATCTAATTCATTGACATCCACACTGATGATCCCCAATTATTTCCTCTGCATAGGGTGCCAATCTCATTAAAACCACTCTCAGTACACCCAACCAAGATTCGAAACCCGATCTCCCCATCATCGGCAGTTAGTCTATTGTGAGAGTGATGCCTTAGAGCATGCGGCCACCAAAGTGGGTCAAAATTAACTATACATGCTTCATAGTCATGAGGATAAAATGGATTGTCTTGACCAAAGCTGTGTTGTAGTTCCTTTAATACATGTTAATGAAAGATTTTTAAAATACTCTGTAGACAGCTATGAGAACCAGGAGTCAAGTGTTTTGTCTTTTAATGTTAAATTACTTTGTAATTAATTTGTATTTTTTTGATTATTTATCTTTTAATGTTATTGTTGTAACTCTGAAAGCAAAAAGGTTAAAATTGATAGCTATATAAATAAATAATATTACTGTCATATATGATCAATGTTTGTGACTTATTCCTATTTATTTTAATTTTTTTTTTGTAACCGTGTTTTACCTGTTTAAATTAAACTCGTTTACTAATTATGCTAATGTGTAAGAGAAGAGGTAGATTTATTTTTGAGATAGTGTACCCACTTTTGCATGAAGAGAGTATGGAAAACTATTTAAGAAAAGACACCCTTATTACACCTGACCAGGATTAAAACTTCATTCTCTCCCCCACAAGAAATCCAAACTATTGATTGTAAACTACCGATGCGGTAAATCATGAACGTATGAAAGAAAATTACTCTTAACCCATTATTTTAGTTAACAGTGACAACCAAATATACTAATACATTTTCTTTAAATAACTATTACTATCGTAGTGTTTGTATCATCTTACTGAAAAGCTTTCATAACCTCGCCTTACTAGCCATTCGAGTTATCATAAATAAAGCAGAATTTTAGAGGAAATATCCAGAAATTTACATTGAGGGAGGATTAGAAGACATTTAGTTGAAATATTAACAAAAGTGCTCATCACATTGTAGGCCTATAGATCCTGGCTCACTTGGGTCTGCTACTACTCGTCAAGGATGTTTGAAAATCATTTTATTCTGGAGTTGGCACTCATCATGCATGGTGTCTACTAAACTTGACCAATGAAATCCCCGACCTTTTCCCTGATCATTTCCTAAAATTACAGACTAAAAAAGTATGTCACTTCCTTCTAACTCGCCGCCCCCCTCCCTCCACCCTAGTTTTTCTATTAATATTTTTTTAATAATAAGTTTTGAAATTTGAATTAAAATTGTTTAGTAGGAATTAAAAATATATTACACAGCTACAAACAAAAAAATGAATTATAATTTACTGATTATTGTATTTCATATTTTGAGTAAAATATCATTTTCCCGGATTTTTGTTGTGATTTACCAAATTCTCGTTTTCCCTGATTGTAGACACCCTGACTCACTCAAAGTTATTGCAAACTGTTTGTTTTGTAACAATTAACCATGAATTGATACTTTGCCAGCTGTGTTAGTTTTTACCCTTGATCCTCTCGCCTGTTGCTTTCGTGTAAATAAATCCCTTACCTTCCCCCATATCAAAAATAAATCCACAAAATGGTCATAACTACTAGTGTTTAAAAGTAGTGGCATATTTGCAAGCTAAAATGGTGTTTATAGATAAACTACTGCTTAATCTTAATATTTGCTAATACATTCCCATTTACTCTTCAGGTTCTAACTAGTTTGATCATCATAGTTTGAAGAGCTTCTTCCTACTTCACAAAGTCATTTGTGAATTTCACCATATTTGACATGTTCTCCTATTTTTAAACCGCCAATTTCTCCCAAACCTTCCTTGGCAAGTCATTGGTTATACAAGTTGGAAAGAACTACTAATAATCAACAACCTGCTTTAAGGTTCACTCCGAACCAGGTAAATCAAATCACAGCAGCCAGTATTGCTCACAACTAGGCTAATTGAATCCAAGTGCTGCATTTTAATTCACACTTAAGTGAAGAGGAGAGTTGAAATGCTGTGGTTTTGAGTATAAATAAGGACCAAAAAGTCATGTAACATTTCTTCTTTCTCATACATTTCAGCTACACTTTACAATGAAAACAAACCAACTTTAACACCTCCACACCAGCTATATAACAATTTCACAATCTCTTCCGGCGATAACACCAACACTGATCTGCTAAATATACTCGAACTTGCCTGAAAATTACCAATGACAAAAACTTCGCCTGGAGACAGTGTAGAATCTAAATAAATGTTTCACTTTAAGTTGTCTAGGTGTGTTTGAATCCATTTAAATATGTGGAAAGAATACTTTTCTGGTCGCTGCGCTTTAATTCAATTCACTTAAGTGGAAGTAGGCTTTTCCTCCTATCTTCACACTATTGGTGCATCCTATATACAATCATACTTTTACTCTTTACTTTATGTACCCTCGGTCAACCCCAAAAGGTAGCAGTTATGCCATAGTGTAACCAAAGGGTACATGTTTCTTATTGATCTTCTATCCAGCCAGTCTATTCTAATTTCCTTGAGCTTTTTCATCAGTTTATTCAAGTTTACCCAGTCTGTACATTTAATGCAAATACTGTAATTTTATTTTGTCTCCAAGATGAATGTTGCACTCAAGTCTAATACAGGATGTTTATATGTATGCTGTTTTAATTGCATTATTTGCCAGTCATCGTGAAAGGTAAGATGCTGATCATAATGAGCATAAAATTTTCCCTAGATCAGCGGTTCCCAACGTCTTTCAGCTGGTGCCACCCTTAGTAGGTTTTATATATATATAATCTTTCTAGTCACTTCTTTAGTTGATAAAAAAAATACTGGCAGCATAATAGCAGAAAAAAATGGCCAAAGATTTTTGTGATGGTTGGCAGTGTTTTGTTTTCATCAGTTCTTTAATATTCGTTTTGATTTTTGGCAGAGCACACCATGACTCATTTTCCACTTCAAGCTGACAACACTGTTTTTATGAAATTTCAAGAAGATCGCAATTTTCTGCTGACATGCAATTACAAAATAAATTATTACTCAGGCTAGAAATTAGATAGAAGGCTGGGTAAAAAAAAACATTTTATAGGCTTTCATATGATAATATGTAACATCACTAGTTTTGGCCATTTTTTTCAGTTCAAGGTCATATCATACAAATTTTGACTAAATTTCCCAAAAACCTCATTTTTTTTAAAAAGTTTGGAAAAAAATCACACATGATCTTATGTATTGATTTGTGGAAAGTTTCACCATGGAATCACAGTGGGTGTGTTTGTCAGGTAGCTAGTTTGTCTTAAAGTCCTGTGAGTATGGAGCAGGAACTTCACGTCCACCAAATCAGTTGTTCTCGGCCAAAACTAGATACACCAAGCCACCCTTGATTGTTGTACTCGCATGTTACATATGCTTTCACTTCTGCTAGTGTGAGTGTCTGTTTCAAAGCTTCTCCTGACAAAGAAAATGTGAAAGATTGCTCACTTTTTGAAAATACCTTGGTCAGTATTTCTTTATCTGACACAGGGAGGATATTGAGTTACTTAGGGATTCCTGGTATTGGTTCACAACCATTGTTAAAAAACAGACACATATATATTATTCAAGAGTATTAATATTATGACTGATTATGAATTCATAGTCCATGCTGGTGTAATTATACTTTTTGCTTCTTTTTTGTTGAGTTGGATCGTTAAAACACTATAGCCTAGTACAGTGGGCAATGGTTCTCAACCTTTTATAGCTTACGGCCCCTAAATATCCTTGAATATTTTCACGCCCCCCTAACATAATAATCATTAAATGATGTATTCTAAAATGGTGGTTTTATTTACTGATTATTACAACAAAAAATATAAATTAATTTACCTAAATGTAGAACATTTAATGGGACCTCTGCTGATGAACACTTTCCACTGATTTGTCTATTCTTGTTTCAATTGTATTACTTAATGCAATTTGCATGTGTGAGTTGATTTCGCTGCTTTGTTTTAATATGTACCATTGTGGAAAATCCCTTTTCGCATAAATAAGCAGAAACAAAGGGCAGCAAATTTTGAATGGCAATAGTAAACTCTGGATATGTATCCAAAATTGGAACAAAGTTTATTCTTGCAAACGGAAATTTGACTCCGATCCTTTGTTAATTCCAGCAGTGTGTCCTCATCCGTAGGCGATAAATTGGTATTTCCCACTTATATGGATTCTGAATCCACAATTTTCTACTATCAAGTTAATTATTTGAAAAATATTCATCAATTTTTTAAATTGATATCTGGAGATTACATTTATATGTTGTTTATCATATGTAAAAGTGGTGTCTCAAATCATTTGCGAACAGTTCAGAAACATTTCAAAACATCTATTTCTATTCTTTAAATCTATCTATTCATGTTCATTTTCATCGCTTCTATTTTACTTTCCATAGAAAAATTGTCGGTCTGGTTTCCTCGTAAGGATAAATTGCTTGAATATGGCCGACACAGATTTTTGGCGTGCAGTGTAAACTAGAACTAAATGAAAATAAACACAATGCAAAGTATTTTGTAAATATAAATTTATTGAACAGCTTCATGTGTACAATCCCCACGCAGCCCCCACACTCATGATGTCTCCATTGCTGTTGCGGCTGCCGCAGACTCCTCCGTGTATTTACCCTTTTCCTTGCCCAGGGCGGCCAGTCTACCTTTAGACCGCCTGTCAATAATTTTTTTCCTGTCTTTATCAATTTTCAACTTCACAATCACCGTCTGAAAATCAAGGCAAAACTAACTTAATGAGCAGTATTTGATTAGTTTAAAATAGGAATTAGTTTTAGTTGAAAATCCATTAAATTAAAGTTCTTGAAATAAAATGTTTAACAAGAAGATAATAGAAATTGGAAGTAGTTAATGTTAACCAATACTATATATTGTGCAATGTGGCCCCTTTATTTTTGTTACCTTTATTCCCCACCCCCCTTTTTGCAAAAAATAAAAATGAAATAAATCAACTTTAATAGTAGGTAAAATAAAGTACTCCCATTTGAATAATGTTGATACAAGTATTAATATTCAAACTAAACACACTTTTAGGTCTCCTCCTTGACACTATCTCAGAGAAGAAAGTTAATGCAGTATTTATAAGATGCACACTCGGAAGATTGCGGTCTTACCTGATGATTACAGGTTGGCTCTATCTTTCAAGCTACACATTAGTGTAGATCAGTGGTATTCAACCTGAGGCATGCGTACCCAAAGACATCTTACCCTAAGGTGTACTTGTTATGCATTCTTACACTAAGGTAGTTTTGATTGGCTTTCACCAAGCTACATTAAAGTTTTACTGCACTATTTTAACAAATGTATAATTATAAGCTATAAATATTGATTCAATGATTGAATTGTTATAGTTAACGAGTTATAAGGGGTCAAAAGTGTTATTTTATACTTTTCTTGTACCAGTGTTAGGCCATGAACTTTATTCGTTAATTTTATTATTGTGACTGAATATATCATTGCAATATCTTGTTTTGGCTGAACTGACTGTAGAAACGCACACACAATTTGTTGGCCCTCGAGCAACGGTATCAGATTACCAAACTAGTGACTCGCTCAAGTCAAGCGCAAGCTGGAGAGGTCTGAGTGACAATGATCCTTTCTATCTTATCCTATATTTCTCTACTTTCTATTTTTTCTTCGGTGTCATTTGGAGCTTGAGAAAATATTCTACTATATCACTTTGGTGTTTAATTTTATACTTATTTATAATCTAAATATTAAACTGTTTAGTTCATAAGTTTCCCTTGTCTTACTGGCTGTAAATTGAATATCAAAAAGTATATAAACAATGTAACAATGCTGAAAATATAACTTCTTATGAATATTGCAATTTTTCTAACATAGAACATTTCTAAGGATTATACTAATTTTGTGTGTTAATTTAACATGGCTAAGTTAAATGCTAAAAAAGCAACACGCATCATACCCAATTACATAATGAAAGAGTTGATTATTGAGACAGAACATAACGGAGTCGGATTTTCAATTTTTGTCTATTTTTATAAGTATTATTTCTACTATAATTACCAGTTACAATGTACACATAGGGGCTCCCAAAATGTTACAAAAAAATCTCGAAGCCTAGAATACCTAAGAGGCTGAAATTTTGCAGGTAAAGTTCATTCACGGTAGGAGTTTACCTCTGAAAGGCCTTTTTCCCTACCAGAAATCTATTATATAGTAGGATATTGGTAGGAAAAAAGAGCTTTCAGAGGTAAACTCCTACCGTGAATGAAGTATAGGTAGCCCCTAGCCAATAATAATTCAAGAATATTTGGTGAAAGAAATCTCCAATTGGGAGACTCCAAACTACACCATATAGAGTTTTGATTTGAATCACAGCTTTAACAAATAATTGCAAGCTAGTAGCTCTGATAACCTAACAACCACTTTACCAATAGTGCAGAATCTGCTGGTGTCGGGTGTTTTAGGGTTGGGTAGACAGTGGTTCATAGTGTGCGTATGTTGGATTTGGCAGGGACTAAGCTACTTGTAGTTCGTAATTAGTCATAAATAGGATCGCCACCTCGTTACAATTTCCGTAGCCTGTAAACCAGATTTTTTCCAGTTTATCACAATGATCTCTTTTCCCATATATTTCTCAAACTTGTTATCTTCTGCTGGGAATCCCACCTCCACATCATTACTATATGGTAATTTATATATTAAACCTCTGCCGAGAAGCCTTCTCTCACAACGAAACCAACTCGGTTTCACCTTCCTTAATCCTTTCTCATCCACTACAAAATATATCACTTCCTTAGCTCCGCCATGACCTACACTTATTCATTCAACAAACAGTTTGCTCAATCGATGATTTTAACATTTAAATGGTCAGATGTTTGCACACTATCATCTTGGATGAGTTATTCCACCCCCACCCCCCTTTACAATCAACAACCATACTCAATTGATATTTTTGTTCTTCTTTTAGTATTTGTTGTACATGTCAAATAAATTAGTCTAGACCTACCACAAAGCTTTTTGGTCCTGGAGTTTTAATAATTTACCTAAAATAATATTATTTCACCTTATCCAACTAGCTTGGTGTCTACTCAATTTGACCACCCTCCTATCCCCCCACCCCCTGGTTTTTGTTAATCATTTTTTAAGAATATTAATAAGTTCTAAAAGTTAAATAAAGTTTTTTAAATTTGTATTAACATAAGTCTACCAGGAATAAGAAAATTATAAAATATATTACACAGCTACAAACAAAAGAGTCTGAATCACATTGTAATCTATTGATTTAATGGTTATTATAATTTATATTTTGAGTAAAAACAACATTTCCCGGATATTTTTATTTATTTACCAAATTCCAGACTTAATCCTGTTTTTTACCGAACCCTTCCAATTCCCAGCTAATTCCAGTTTTCCCCGATTTTTCCAGATGGTAGACACCCTGAACTGAATAAATTATAATTTAGACTAATAGTAAATTATACAAACTTGTTTCTGTGTATTATATTAAAATATTTTCGCTTTGTACAAAAAACTAATTTTGTGTTGCTCCCGATTTATTTTCATTAATGTTCTTGTTTAATATGATAAGGTAGGCTAGGCCTAAAAAGTAAATTGAACAAATTGAACAAAAGCTCACAATGTATATACTGTTGGAATAATGAAAATAAAACAAATCAAACTATCAGCAATCAGAGCCATATTTTAACCAGGACACAAGACAGACAAGAGATCATCCAAAATATCACACAGAAGAACTCTGGCAACAATGTCAGGTCTCTTGACTTCTACTTGCTCATCTTTGAATGGTTTAGTTCATCACATTGCATGAATTTAACAAACATTTTAAATTAGAATTAAATATATTTAGATTTAGCTATTCAAATTAGCTTTGTTGACTTTCAAAGATGTAATATATCTAGGTTTATTTGAAGTTTGGTTGTTGGTAGATGTCTGCGAAGATTTGATAATACTGATATCAAGTCAAATTTTATATTATTTGATAGCTTGAATTGAATCAAACTAGAAAACAAATCACTAATACTCTAGGCCACATTCGTATCTTGTGAAGAAATGTTTGTTAACAGATAAATGGGGCATTCCATGTCAAATCAACCAATTAAAAACATATTTTTGGTCCAGAAGGATTCAGATTTTTAAGAATTTTTGTTCATTTATTGTTATTGTACCTATCAAAAGGAAAAGAAGAAAAATGTCAGATTTTTTGCCACAGTAGTTTTTTTAAAAATAAATTTCCAAAAGTTGCAAAAATAGGCAAATTGTGTTGTTTTGAAACAGAAAAATGAATGTAGATCTGCAATCAATGGTAGAGAGCTCCTTTAAGGCTCATTTTAAAGATCTTTTGAAGGGCTTTAGTTTTATTATCAACCCAACATACTTTCTTTTAATCTAAACCTGCTTTCAAATATTTTTTTTTGAAAATCTCAAAAACACCATCTTTGACTTTTTTCTAAAAAAATATGCTAATCTTACATGTATTGGCTAGAGGTGTACCAAATTTGAGGATGGGTGGGGGGATTTGAAGAAAAGATGGGTTCACGAGAAAAGTTTTTAAATAATACAAGCACATGTAAAATTGACCATCTTAAGGGGGCAAATTGTGCTTGAGATGTGTTTTTAAATGTGTGTATTATAAGTGAGAGACAGGCCAGGCCATAACATGTATCACCTAACTACAAACTTCCTGGATATATGTCTTAAGTTATTGCACTGGGAAACAGGTCTGTGCATGTATGTGTGTGTGAAAGGGGTTTTAACTTGCTCAGTTCTCTTTCAGTTTGTGTTCTGGTTAGCTGTGTGTTAGTGTCATTAAGTTGATCCAATCTTGGTTTTACATTTATATTGTGTCATGTTGTGAAGATTTATGTTTTTCAACTTTTGTGTGAAAATAGTGTTTTTTTAAATTTTTGTTCTCATATTTTACTTTTTTAGCTCGCTGGGAAATTTCATAAAACTTTAGGCTAAACATACTAAACAGTTTTAAAAAAGCTCTGAACCAAACCAAGACGACCAAGATCAGGACGTTTAACCAATAACTCCATCACTGTATGAATTTCGGATAGGCCTTTAGTGGCTTTTATTATATATCATTCCAGCAGTTAGTAATAATATTCAGTTTTTAAATCAAAATGCAACTAGTAGGCCTATTTATTTTGAATAATAAAAGTTAGACTTTTGAGCCAATGACCCGCATATTACTATTAGATTTTTGTCACAACAAAACCCATCTTTTCTCCATCTTCAAAATTGGTATACTTCTAGTCAATACATGTAAGAATAACAAGAATTATTTAGAAAAAAATCAATAAAGGTGTTTTGAAATTTTTGAAAGCAGGTTAATTTTTTTAAGTATGTTGTGTTGCATAGCAAATTAAAGTCCTTGAACAGAGCTTTAAAGTGAGCCATAAAAGAGCTTTTAGCACCGTCAATTGCAGATCTACATGCATTTTTCTGTTTCAAAACCACACAAAATTAGCCTATTTTTGCAATTTTTGGAAATTTAATTAAAAAACTATTGTAGTAAAAAAATTAAAAATTTGTATTCTTAATATGCTTCATAAGTACAACCAATAAACAAAAAATCATTCAAATCTGAGACAAAAAGGTAGGTTCACACCCCTGGTTGATTTGACATGGAATGACCCAAATATGTTATCATTTACAGTAGAGCGTCAGAAATCCGGACGTCAAAAATCCGGATCAGTGGTGAGAGCAGGTAGGGGAGGCTCTCCTTGGTCACGTGCTCGGCTCAGTTCTGTGCGATCATTTACAAACTATACAGCAGTGGTGAAACCTTCGTCGTATAGTTGCCTTGTGACGTTTTAGTGTGCGAGTTAAAACAGTACATATTTTTACTTTGTTAATCATGTCATCATTATCAAATAAAAGAAAACATACATTATCTATAGAGGATAAGTTAGAAATTCTACGAAGACTGTCTAAAGGGGAAAGTAGTTCATCTCTCGCTAAAATATATGGTGTGGGAACTTCAACCATTAGTGACATTAAAGCAAAGAAAGACAGTTTGCAACGTTTTGCTTCATAAAAACCACACGTATGCGTATGTATACAGTTATTGAAAGCACATATGAAAATCCGGACAATTCAGTAATCCGGATGGGTCCCGGTCGATCCGGATTAACGACACTCCACTGTATATGGATTTTAATCCTAATATGTAATCTCATTTAAAATATGTAACAAAAGTATTTGCTATTGCTGCTATTAAATATTTTATACGCACTTTGAGGAATCAAAATAATCATCCGTTCTAAAACTAGTAAATTGGGCTGATGACGTCATAGATTCTTTAACAATAAATTAAAGATTTATTTGACAAGTCTATTACAGGGTGGCTACAAAACATATTTTACAAAATTCCCTGACTTTTCCAAGCAATATTTTTCAATTTTCCCTGACTACTTTTTTCCAGTTTTAATGGTGAATGATGAATTTTATTATTGATCACATATTAAAAAGAGTTTGTATCTACTAAACATAAAAGGTTTTACAGTTATTTTAAAAATTAAAATGTTATTTTATTTAGGTATTAATAACTTTTGTTTTAGTGTTTAGTTGCAAAATTAGTGGGACATTAAAGACATATTTATCCCCTGACTTTTCCTTATTTTTAATTTCATTCCCTGACATTTCCCTGTTTTCCCGGTCATCCAAAAATTCCCTGACTTTTCCAGGTTTTCCCTGTCTGTAGCCACCATGCTATTATCATAGACTGTACGAAAAACAAAAGCTTACAATGTATTGTTACTGCATACTGTTGGAAAATCAAACTATCACAACCTTGGAAAGACCAGCAATCAGAGCCATATTTTAACCAGGACACAAGACAGACAAGAGATCATCCAAAATATCACACAGAAGAACTCTGGCAACAATGTCAGCTCTCTTGACTTCTACTTGCCTCATCTTTGAATGGTTTAGTTCATCACATTGCATGAATTTAACAAACATTTTAAATTAGAATTAAATATATTTAGATTTAGCTTTGTTGACTTTCAAAGATGTAATATATCTAGGTTTATTTGAAGTTTAGTTGTTGGTAGATGTCTGAAATATTTGATAATACCGATATCAAGTCAAATTTTATATTATTTGATTTGATAGCTTGAATCGAATCAAACTAGAAAAAAAAATCAATAATACTCTAGGGTAAATTATTGTTAGCAAATATATTAATAACATTTGTATGAATTTTAATCCTAGTACTTCATCTAATTTAAATATATGACAAAAGTATTTGTTATTGCTAATATTAAATATTTTATAAGCCCTTTGAGGAATTAAAATAATCACATGTTCTAAAACTAGTAGATTGGAATGGCTGATTACGTCATAGATTCCTTTGTTTAAAATGGCACTCAGACTATACTGCACATGTGCATTGTTAACAAAGAGACAAATGTACATTTAGGATAACAGTGGAATATGAAATGTGCATGTGTCGTAAGAACTATGAAAAAGGAACTAAATATTTTGGTCAAAACCAGACAACATTTTGGCAGACACCAACCACAGCCTTGGTTTGAAAATATGAAAACAAATGCAGATAATAATGTGTTAGTCTGCTTGGTGCTTACCTATCTAAGATTAAAAATATTTTGAAAACTATTGGTTTGATTTCAATGCTGATATCTTTAATAAGTTTTATAAGTTTGTAGGTTAGTTTTGTTTTTATAGTTTAATATTTTTTACATAAGTTTGTAGGTTAGTTTTGTTTTTATAGTTTAATTTTTTTTTAACATATTTCCTAAGTCTTAGTTATTGAATTATTATAATAATGGTCAGACTGGAAATATGTACAGCATTTTAAATTTTCTGGAAATGTGAATCTCATATGTGTTAATAAATAAACATTAGTAATTTTTTGTACAAACATTTAGAGTTGCAAAAGTTTCTTTTGTTTAGTCAATAGATATGGATAAACTGAAAGAAGACGATGTTAAAGTGGATGAACAGAGAAGAAAAAGAAGTTGAGTGTGGGCATATTTCGAGGAAGTAAATGGAGATGCAACCTGCTTGCATTGTTCTAAAAGGTTAAAAAGGCCAACTGGAACCACTTCTACACTAAAACACCCTATTGTTCAGTCAGCATCACATAACCCATCTATGAAGAGTTCTTGAAACTGAACGCACCTGTAGCAGCCTCATCAGCATTAAAATCAACTCCAAAGCAGCAAACGCTTATTATTATGGTGAAGAAAGAGGAACTTCCTCCACAAGGAAAAGAAGCCCAGATGCTTGCATTGTGCCCCGCACTCTACAAGGTGGTTGAAGAAAGGGGATTTAAAGAGTTAATGGCGCACATTAAACCCAATTATAGAGTTCCAGTAAGTACAACATTTTCGACAAATATTGTGCCTTTGCTTTATCAAAGTGAAAAGAAAATGCTAGCCAGTGTACTAAGTGTGATATTGTAGCTGCACAACAAAACACATTAAGTCTAACAACCGACAATTATACATCTTGTGCGGAAGATGGCTATGCATCACTCACTTGCCACTATACAAGTCATTTACCCTGGCTAATGTTGTGGTGCTAGAGTCACAGAAGGTATTTATTGTTACAATTATGGACTTATCTTCTTCAATATGTTGCTCCAGAAACACAAGCCAATGAAACCCTAAGGCCAGCAATTTCAACTGGATCAATGTGGGATGAGCTAGAAACAGTCCCTTTAACTGTGGGCCTACCCAAAAATAGCAGGATTAATGGACATGCAAAGTAAATTGAGAATTATCTTGCAGCGCCATGACTATACAGGCTAAACAACCCATATTAATGGTGGTAGAAACACTAAGAGTTCCGAGCTGTAGCTTATGTAGCCGAGAGATTCCTAGCTATTCCAGCCACACAAGTGTCAGGTGAGAGAGTTTTCTCGACAGCTGAGAACATTGTGACCAATCGTCGTGAACTATTGCCCATTTAAAAAAAAAATTGTTAATTTTAAAATGTTTTAAGTATCAACTAATAAATAAATAAATTTAAATATTGAAATGAAGAGAAGTCCTGAATCCAGGTTGCAGTTTTAAGACATCTGGAATTTAATTTTATCTACCAATGAATCTTACTTTCATGGTTCAGACCAATTTTCTGGTCGACCTTGCAAATTAATTTGAAAAATATTTAGCATATTTTGGCTTAAGCTGATAAATGGGTGGGACGAGGGTTAAACTTCGAAACAAACATCAGCTTCGACTTCACTTCGAAAAAGAAAATCCAGCTTCGAAGCTCCTCCGATAAAAAAATGACAGCTAAAATACTCAATTTATGTTCAATTACTGTCACTCTTAGCCGTTTTATAAATCACAAATTAACATTCACAAGGAAAAAAAGTGAGGTGAATTGTTTGTTGTGATAATAGCTTGATCAAAATATTACAAACACATGCGCAATAAAACATTTTCCAAACAATTTTAGTGCATAAAGTAATTTAAATAACCAGAATATAATTATTTTCAAGTGTGAAACAACAAAAAATATTCAAACTTTGATTCAAATTGAAAAGTAGACTTAGCACACCCCTATTGATCAAACAATTTACTATCACGACATATAATTATTTAATTACTTCAGATGTTTGTATTGTATGAACATTAATTTCAGACAAGAGCATGGGTATAGTGTGTGCATGTGAATGTAAAGGCAACAAAGAGAATGATGAAAACAAAAGAAAGAGATAGGAGCAGATCACAGAAAGTATGCAAGTGAAATGAGAAGAATGGAAGTAAAGGAAAGAGGAAGATGGAGGTATTTTACTAAACTGACCTGGCCAAAGAATGGGAACAGTTGAAGCATTTTAGAGTCTCAGCTTGTTCATTTACAAGATCAATTTTTAAATCGAAGCCTTTCTGATATCAAAGATGAATCGACAAGCTTTAATTGAAGAAACAATTATTCTGTAAATGTGAATAGAAAATTGCTAATATAGAATTTCATGACATTTCCAGAAAAAAAATAATCAATATTTTAAATTTTCCTTGGTGAATGCCCATTTATCCATTTAAAATGTTGATCACAAAAACTTTCTAAATGCTAGCAGCTAGTAAATATCAACATATAAGTTCCTTTTTCCAGTGTAGTTTTAATTGTTCAGGTCTTATTTCTGGAAGTGTGTAAATGTGGTATAAAACCCAACAATGAACAACCCTCTCGTAGACCTCAGTGGTCTCGAGGTAAATAAAGTGCTCAATGTTGGTGGGTTCAAGTCAGGTTGACAACTTCTTCCTGAGCGATCAAAGTCTGTGGCACAACTTCCTTCAAAGGAGGAGTGAAGCCCTTGGTCCCATGTCCATTGTGGAGTCCAAAAGAAAGCTGGAGGGTATGTGAAAATACCTTTCCCGGCAAAAACTGGTAAGCCCTTTCGTTCTTGCTCATAAAAATTCTCGTGTGCTTATACATGGTGTCTACTAAACTTGACCAATGAAATCCTCGATTTTTTCCCTGATTTCCCCTGATCATTTCCTAAAATTCCCCACTAAAAATATGTCACATCCTTTTAACTCACCGCCCCCTCCCTCCACCCTCGTTTTTCTATTAATCTTTTTTAATAATAATAATAATAATATAAACAAAAAAAATTACATAATTTACTGATTATTGTATTTCATATTTTGAGTAAAATATCATTTTCCCGGATTTTTTTTGTGATTTACCAAATTCCCGAATTATTCCCGTTTTTTCTCGATCACTTCAAATTCCCGGCTAATTCTCGTTTTCCCTGATTTTCCCGGATGGTAGACACCCTGTTATATAATCAATCAGTTGGTTCAGAAAGTGAATAGAATGTTAGTCTGGTTTTCATAGGAAGCCCATTATTTGAAAAGTGCTAACCCGTGTTGCCACCAGTGGAGTATAGATATATTACAATGGCTGAATATTTCCTGGCATGGATCCACATTTCATTGCAATGAAAACATCCAATTAGGCTAATTGTTGTCTCCATTAACACACAACAGCCACCAAAGCGATATAATATGATAGCTATACTAATTGGTGGATAAATAAATGTATCTAAAGTAAATATTTCTAGTATGCATCAATTATAAATACTGCAGTTTTACCAATCTGAGTCCTAAAATACTAATTATCACGAGTGAGAAAATTCAGGTTTTAACAGACCTTGGAGGGATGAATTCCGACATAAACACTCGCCCCATTGGCCTTCTCACGCTGTATCCTTTCGATGTAGATGACAAACTTTTTCCTGTACACTTGCACCACTTTACCAACCTGCTGGCCCTTATAATGGCCACGCACAACCTAAAAAAAAAACAAGTAGTGTACAACATTAGCGCTGCTTTATAGAAGATTGGTGTGTTTCTTTAATGTTCATCATATGGGTTATTTATACACAATATATGAAAGATAAGATGTAATTAGGTCCTAACATATTGTTGGAATTTAAGATAAATAAATACTTTTTAAATGAAAAATTGAACCTTTTAAAGCCTGTTTTTGTCATTAATGTTAGTCAGTCTTTTTACATATTCCTAAGTATTCAAGAATTTTTTATCAATATACTTTTTCTCACTTTAATGGGTTTTTTTGTTTCCTATTTTAGGAGGTTGTGTTATATTTCACACTCCCTCTAGATGAGTTTCGATAGACAGAAACCTAGGTTTAGGGGTTGGGTTATATGATAGATTTTAGTATTAATAATTCATAATAATTATTGTAAAATATAAATATAAAACAAATGAGTTATAGTTCTAAGACCACGTTTTTTATATTTTAATTATTTTCATAAAATGTAGCTAAAAACTTGAAGTGGGTTCACAAATACTCATGAAAAAGTTGGGACATTTTCCATTCTCTAAGTGGTTGGGATTGGCTACTTCCTGAAAAGGTTTGGTTGGGAAATTAAATCTATGCTTTTATTCTTGTAATTAAATTATTTTCCACTGCCAGCTTGCTAGGCCTGTCGTAGCTTCATATACCTTACAATCTAACTTAATATTAGAACAGGCACAACATCCAGACCCCGGCCATTAATTCATCACTGTGATACATTTTTTGGCCATGCTAGGAATCGAGCTCAGGACCCTTAGCTTAGCAAACAAACACGCTACTGACTAAGCTAAGGTGTCAGACTACTACTCATTTAGGTAAAATATTTAATGATTCACGTATGATGCTAAATAGAATGACATAGTTCTTTTAAATCATTAGTTAATGAGGAGTTATTAATTTAATCTTTATGTATGAGATAAAGTGCATTGATCAAAAACAATTTGTAATAAATACTATGATATAATAGTAGGAAAATGATATCATAGTATTTAAAATATGAAGTGTGTGTAGAAGTTTGTTTTTACTTATATTTGTAATCTTATTATTTTCCTATTATTCTATCATTTTATTGATTACAAATTAATTTAATAAGCTAAATGATAACATCAGAAATGGGGTCCTTCGAATCCTTCACCTCATAAGCAAAGCATAATATTTTGATATTTTGATTAAAAAATTATTAATTTAGGCCTACTTGAAAAGCACAACTTAATTCATAATCATTATTTTGTTGGACAAAGGGGACAAAACCTAATATTTTTTTAATAATAATTGATAGGTGTGGAAAATATAACGTGCCTAATACCCTGCCCTTCAAACCCTACGGGAAAATTGGACTCAACCGTTTCGGCGCATGCTTATTTCAGAAACTTCTCGGTTACAGCGCATGCTTACTTCGGAAACTTCTCGCCCCCATGAACCATCTTTTAAATATTTTAATGAACATATTAAAACTCTTCGAAAACTGAAAATCAAAACTAGAATTACAAATAAACTTGAAATAAATTATATTAATTACAGCTTTTTTTTTTAAGAGAAATAAGAACGTTACACACAATATAAAGTCAGCCGTCATGATGTATATGTTTACTCCCCAGCGGCCAGAGTGACGATTAAATAAACATGACTGTTAGTTCTTACTACCCAACTGGTTTTAATCATCTACAACTATGCAAAGAACCACAATTTATTTCATACGATCCATAAGTAAGATATTTTGTTGGGTTTCATGAAAAATAACTACTGTCAACAGTCAGACACCGATAAAACTGTTAATTTATCTCTACCCGCCAACGTATCGTATCGTATATCGATTATTTGTTTAGAATCGATTCAGGTAATCTGATCACTTAATAAGTGCTATCGAGTTTTAAGAATCAACTAACGACTTGCTAATTCATAATGTTTTAAAATTGATTTTAACTTATAAGAGTTTATTTTATTTTTTTCAAATATGTTATTGAAGTGATTGTAAAATTTTTCAAAAACAGTCTTGCCTAATAAAATAGGAATGAACATATTGAAAGAGTCGAAAATATGTTCATGTTTTAAACAAAATGTATTAACAGAAATCGATATATCGCAAGTATTGAATATATTTCTTGTTTTCTATGTGAAGATAGATAATAAATATAATAATACATACTTAGGCATTATTGAGTTCGCTATTTCCAATGTATGTTTTAATAGCTAAGCATGTTGTTTGAGTCTATTTTTAATGTTTGTATTTTTATTTTAGATTTATTATCAAAATAAATTATAATACCTCAAGATGATTGAAGTTGATCAAAAGGTAACTAGGCCTAATCTATTTGTTTATTTCACATGTTTTTTTTTAGAAAATTAATTCTATAAACACTTTTAAAAATAACTAAGAGAGACTCAAATTTTGATTGATTTGATTTCTAAACAATAATATGAGTCTAGATTCTGGGTGGCTACAAAATATATTCTACAAAATTCCCTGTCTTTTACATTTTTCCTACTACTTTTTTAGTTTTGAGTGAAGAATTTTACATGTTTTACTGCCCCAGGTAAATAAGGGCTAATGTCATAAAACTTTGTATATGGAGAAGAATGTGGTTTTTTATTTGAAAATAATGTATCACTAGAGGGTAAATCCATGTGAAATCAACCAATTAAAAAATAATTCTGGAACTTTATGTTTCAAATTTTGTTAATTTTTGGAAAATTGGTTCTATCTACGGAAAGGACGAAAATATGAAATTTCAATTTTTTTTAACATTCCTTTTTCGAGTTATTGGCTTTCAAACTTTTGGAATTTGCATGATTTTGGCCGCATTTTAATATCTTCAAATGGCTCTATCTCAAAAACTATAAGGCTTAGAGAGATGCCATTTGTACCATTTTCTTCAGGATTTTAATATGACATGCAACTTGGCCATATTTAGATGTGTTTTTTTTTTAAATTAAAAAATATATAAAGTTTTTAATCTCAAAATAGATTTTTTTTTGTAAAAAGTATATTCTTTCTATACACCTTTAGGGAGCATATATACCAAATTTGAAGATGGGATGACAATGGGATCATGTTGTAATAAATAGTTGCATACAGCGGTATGTGGCAAATTCACCCAGAATGAGG
>CABEEJ010005565.1:31487-48682 GCA_901482245.1 Timema douglasi | reverse complement strand
GGGCGGCGACCTCGCGGGTTTTCGCTATTTATGAAAATTTTCCGGTTTAAGGCGTTTCCGTTCTTCTTCGTCATAACTTAATGTTTTTATTTAAAATACCCTCTGAAAAGAAAGGAAACGACAGGTGCTGAAAGCGAGCTTTTTGGCCTCTGTCGTTTCCTTTCTCTGTTTTTGTCCGTGGAATGAACAATGGAAGTCAACAAAAAGCAGCTGGCTGACATTTTCGGTGCGAGTATCCGTACCATTCAGAACTGGCAGGAACAGGGAATGCCCGTTCTGCGAGGCGGTGGCAAGGGTAATGAGGTGCTTTATGACTCTGCCGCCGTCATAAAATGGTATGCCGAAAGGGATGCTGAAATTGAGAACGAAAAGCTGCGCCGGGAGGTTGAAGAACTGCGGCAGGCCAGCGAGGCAGATCTCCAGCCAGGAACTATTGAGTACGAACGCCATCGACTTACGCGTGCGCAGGCCGACGCACAGGAACTGAAGAATGCCAGAGACTCCGCTGAAGTGGTGGAAACCGCATTCTGTACTTTCGTGCTGTCGCGGATCGCAGGTGAAATTGCCAGTATTCTCGACGGGCTCCCCCTGTCGGTGCAGCGGCGTTTTCCGGAACTGGAAAACCGACATGTTGATTTCCTGAAACGGGATATCATCAAAGCCATGAACAAAGCAGCCGCGCTGGATGAACTGATACCGGGGTTGCTGAGTGAATATATCGAACAGTCAGGTTAACAGGCTGCGGCATTTTGTCCGCGCCGGGCTTCGCTCACTGTTCAGGCCGGAGCCACAGACCGCCGTTGAATGGGCGGATGCTAATTACTATCTCCCGAAAGAATCCGCATACCAGGAAGGGCGCTGGGAAACACTGCCCTTTCAGCGGGCCATCATGAATGCGATGGGCAGCGACTACATCCGTGAGGTGAATGTGGTGAAGTCTGCCCGTGTCGGTTATTCCAAAATGCTGCTGGGTGTTTATGCCTACTTTATAGAGCATAAGCAGCGCAACACCCTTATCTGGTTGCCGACGGATGGTGATGCCGAGAACTTTATGAAAACCCACGTTGAGCCGACTATTCGTGATATTCCGTCGCTGCTGGCGCTGGCCCCGTGGTATGGCAAAAAGCACCGGGATAACACGCTCACCATGAAGCGTTTCACTAATGGGCGTGGCTTCTGGTGCCTGGGCGGTAAAGCGGCAAAAAACTACCGTGAAAAGTCGGTGGATGTGGCGGGTTATGATGAACTTGCTGCTTTTGATGATGATATTGAACAGGAAGGCTCTCCGACGTTCCTGGGTGACAAGCGTATTGAAGGCTCGGTCTGGCCAAAGTCCATCCGTGGCTCCACGCCAAAAGTGAGAGGCACCTGTCAGATTGAGCGTGCAGCCAGTGAATCCCCGCATTTTATGCGTTTTCATGTTGCCTGCCCGCATTGCGGGGAGGAGCAGTATCTTAAATTTGGCGACAAAGAGACGCCGTTTGGCCTCAAATGGACGCCGGATGACCCCTCCAGCGTGTTTTATCTCTGCGAGCATAATGCCTGCGTCATCCGCCAGCAGGAGCTGGACTTTACTGATGCCCGTTATATCTGCGAAAAGACCGGGATCTGGACCCGTGATGGCATTCTCTGGTTTTCGTCATCCGGTGAAGAGATTGAGCCACCTGACAGTGTGACCTTTCACATCTGGACAGCGTACAGCCCGTTCACCACCTGGGTGCAGATTGTCAAAGACTGGATGAAAACGAAAGGGGATACGGGAAAACGTAAAACCTTCGTAAACACCACGCTCGGTGAGACGTGGGAGGCGAAAATTGGCGAACGTCCGGATGCTGAAGTGATGGCAGAGCGGAAAGAGCATTATTCAGCGCCCGTTCCTGACCGTGTGGCTTACCTGACCGCCGGTATCGACTCCCAGCTGGACCGCTACGAAATGCGCGTATGGGGATGGGGGCCGGGTGAGGAAAGCTGGCTGATTGACCGGCAGATTATTATGGGCCGCCACGACGATGAACAGACGCTGCTGCGTGTGGATGAGGCCATCAATAAAACCTATACCCGCCGGAATGGTGCAGAAATGTCGATATCCCGTATCTGCTGGGATACTGGCGGGATTGACCCGACCATTGTGTATGAACGCTCGAAAAAACATGGGCTGTTCCGGGTGATCCCCATTAAAGGGGCATCCGTCTACGGAAAGCCGGTGGCCAGCATGCCACGTAAGCGAAACAAAAACGGGGTTTACCTTACCGAAATCGGTACGGATACCGCGAAAGAGCAGATTTATAACCGCTTCACACTGACGCCGGAAGGGGATGAACCGCTTCCCGGTGCCGTTCACTTCCCGAATAACCCGGATATTTTTGATCTGACCGAAGCGCAGCAGCTGACTGCTGAAGAGCAGGTCGAAAAATGGGTGGATGGCAGGAAAAAAATACTGTGGGACAGCAAAAAGCGACGCAATGAGGCACTCGACTGCTTCGTTTATGCGCTGGCGGCGCTGCGCATCAGTATTTCCCGCTGGCAGCTGGATCTCAGTGCGCTGCTGGCGAGCCTGCAGGAAGAGGATGGTGCAGCAACCAACAAGAAAACACTGGCAGATTACGCCCGTGCCTTATCCGGAGAGGATGAATGACGCGACAGGAAGAACTTGCCGCTGCCCGTGCGGCACTGCATGACCTGATGACAGGTAAACGGGTGGCAACAGTACAGAAAGACGGACGAAGGGTGGAGTTTACGGCCACTTCCGTGTCTGACCTGAAAAAATATATTGCAGAGCTGGAAGTGCAGACCGGCATGACACAGCGACGCAGGGGACCTGCAGGATTTTATGTATGAAAACGCCCACCATTCCCACCCTTCTGGGGCCGGACGGCATGACATCGCTGCGCGAATATGCCGGTTATCACGGCGGTGGCAGCGGATTTGGAGGGCAGTTGCGGTCGTGGAACCCACCGAGTGAAAGTGTGGATGCAGCCCTGTTGCCCAACTTTACCCGTGGCAATGCCCGCGCAGACGATCTGGTACGCAATAACGGCTATGCCGCCAACGCCATCCAGCTGCATCAGGATCATATCGTCGGGTCTTTTTTCCGGCTCAGTCATCGCCCAAGCTGGCGCTATCTGGGCATCGGGGAGGAAGAAGCCCGTGCCTTTTCCCGCGAGGTTGAAGCGGCATGGAAAGAGTTTGCCGAGGATGACTGCTGCTGCATTGACGTTGAGCGAAAACGCACGTTTACCATGATGATTCGGGAAGGTGTGGCCATGCACGCCTTTAACGGTGAACTGTTCGTTCAGGCCACCTGGGATACCAGTTCGTCGCGGCTTTTCCGGACACAGTTCCGGATGGTCAGCCCGAAGCGCATCAGCAACCCGAACAATACCGGCGACAGCCGGAACTGCCGTGCCGGTGTGCAGATTAATGACAGCGGTGCGGCGCTGGGATATTACGTCAGCGAGGACGGGTATCCTGGCTGGATGCCGCAGAAATGGACATGGATACCCCGTGAGTTACCCGGCGGGCGCGCCTCGTTCATTCACGTTTTTGAACCCGTGGAGGACGGGCAGACTCGCGGTGCAAATGTGTTTTACAGCGTGATGGAGCAGATGAAGATGCTCGACACGCTGCAGAACACGCAGCTGCAGAGCGCCATTGTGAAGGCGATGTATGCCGCCACCATTGAGAGTGAGCTGGATACGCAGTCAGCGATGGATTTTATTCTGGGCGCGAACAGTCAGGAGCAGCGGGAAAGGCTGACCGGCTGGATTGGTGAAATTGCCGCGTATTACGCCGCAGCGCCGGTCCGGCTGGGAGGCGCAAAAGTACCGCACCTGATGCCGGGTGACTCACTGAACCTGCAGACGGCTCAGGATACGGATAACGGCTACTCCGTGTTTGAGCAGTCACTGCTGCGGTATATCGCTGCCGGGCTGGGTGTCTCGTATGAGCAGCTTTCCCGGAATTACGCCCAGATGAGCTACTCCACGGCACGGGCCAGTGCGAACGAGTCGTGGGCGTACTTTATGGGGCGGCGAAAATTCGTCGCATCCCGTCAGGCGAGCCAGATGTTTCTGTGCTGGCTGGAAGAGGCCATCGTTCGCCGCGTGGTGACGTTACCTTCAAAAGCGCGCTTCAGTTTTCAGGAAGCCCGCAGTGCCTGGGGGAACTGCGACTGGATAGGCTCCGGTCGTATGGCCATCGATGGTCTGAAAGAAGTTCAGGAAGCGGTGATGCTGATAGAAGCCGGACTGAGTACCTACGAGAAAGAGTGCGCAAAACGCGGTGACGACTATCAGGAAATTTTTGCCCAGCAGGTCCGTGAAACGATGGAGCGCCGTGCAGCCGGTCTTAAACCGCCCGCCTGGGCGGCTGCAGCATTTGAATCCGGGCTGCGACAATCAACAGAGGAGGAGAAGAGTGACAGCAGAGCTGCGTAATCTCCCGCATATTGCCAGCATGGCCTTTAATGAGCCGCTGATGCTTGAACCCGCCTATGCGCGGGTTTTCTTTTGTGCGCTTGCAGGCCAGCTTGGGATCAGCAGCCTGACGGATGCGGTGTCCGGCGACAGCCTGACTGCCCAGGAGGCACTCGCGACGCTGGCATTATCCGGTGATGATGACGGACCACGACAGGCCCGCAGTTATCAGGTCATGAACGGCATCGCCGTGCTGCCGGTGTCCGGCACGCTGGTCAGCCGGACGCGGGCGCTGCAGCCGTACTCGGGGATGACCGGTTACAACGGCATTATCGCCCGTCTGCAACAGGCTGCCAGCGATCCGATGGTGGACGGCATTCTGCTCGATATGGACACGCCCGGCGGGATGGTGGCGGGGGCATTTGACTGCGCTGACATCATCGCCCGTGTGCGTGACATAAAACCGGTATGGGCGCTTGCCAACGACATGAACTGCAGTGCAGGTCAGTTGCTTGCCAGTGCCGCCTCCCGGCGTCTGGTCACGCAGACCGCCCGGACAGGCTCCATCGGCGTCATGATGGCTCACAGTAATTACGGTGCTGCGCTGGAGAAACAGGGTGTGGAAATCACGCTGATTTACAGCGGCAGCCATAAGGTGGATGGCAACCCCTACAGCCATCTTCCGGATGACGTCCGGGAGACACTGCAGTCCCGGATGGACGCAACCCGCCAGATGTTTGCGCAGAAGGTGTCGGCATATACCGGCCTGTCCGTGCAGGTTGTGCTGGATACCGAGGCTGCAGTGTACAGCGGTCAGGAGGCCATTGATGCCGGACTGGCTGATGAACTTGTTAACAGCACCGATGCGATCACCGTCATGCGTGATGCACTGGATGCACGTAAATCCCGTCTCTCAGGAGGGCGAATGACCAAAGAGACTCAATCAACAACTGTTTCAGCCACTGCTTCGCAGGCTGACGTTACTGACGTGGTGCCAGCGACGGAGGGCGAGAACGCCAGCGCGGCGCAGCCGGACGTGAACGCGCAGATCACCGCAGCGGTTGCGGCAGAAAACAGCCGCATTATGGGGATCCTCAACTGTGAGGAGGCTCACGGACGCGAAGAACAGGCACGCGTGCTGGCAGAAACCCCCGGTATGACCGTGAAAACGGCCCGCCGCATTCTGGCCGCAGCACCACAGAGTGCACAGGCGCGCAGTGACACTGCGCTGGATCGTCTGATGCAGGGGGCACCGGCACCGCTGGCTGCAGGTAACCCGGCATCTGATGCCGTTAACGATTTGCTGAACACACCAGTGTAAGGGATGTTTATGACGAGCAAAGAAACCTTTACCCATTACCAGCCGCAGGGCAACAGTGACCCGGCTCATACCGCAACCGCGCCCGGCGGATTGAGTGCGAAAGCGCCTGCAATGACCCCGCTGATGCTGGACACCTCCAGCCGTAAGCTGGTTGCGTGGGATGGCACCACCGACGGTGCTGCCGTTGGCATTCTTGCGGTTGCTGCTGACCAGACCAGCACCACGCTGACGTTCTACAAGTCCGGCACGTTCCGTTATGAGGATGTGCTCTGGCCGGAGGCTGCCAGCGACGAGACGAAAAAACGGACCGCGTTTGCCGGAACGGCAATCAGCATCGTTTAACTTTACCCTTCATCACTAAAGGCCGCCTGTGCGGCTTTTTTTACGGGATTTTTTTATGTCGATGTACACAACCGCCCAACTGCTGGCGGCAAATGAGCAGAAATTTAAGTTTGATCCGCTGTTTCTGCGTCTCTTTTTCCGTGAGAGCTATCCCTTCACCACGGAGAAAGTCTATCTCTCACAAATTCCGGGACTGGTAAACATGGCGCTGTACGTTTCGCCGATTGTTTCCGGTGAGGTTATCCGTTCCCGTGGCGGCTCCACCTCTGAATTTACGCCGGGATATGTCAAGCCGAAGCATGAAGTGAATCCGCAGATGACCCTGCGTCGCCTGCCGGATGAAGATCCGCAGAATCTGGCGGACCCGGCTTACCGCCGCCGTCGCATCATCATGCAGAACATGCGTGACGAAGAGCTGGCCATTGCTCAGGTCGAAGAGATGCAGGCAGTTTCTGCCGTGCTTAAGGGCAAATACACCATGACCGGTGAAGCCTTCGATCCGGTTGAGGTGGATATGGGCCGCAGTGAGGAGAATAACATCACGCAGTCCGGCGGCACGGAGTGGAGCAAGCGTGACAAGTCCACGTATGACCCGACCGACGATATCGAAGCCTACGCGCTGAACGCCAGCGGTGTGGTGAATATCATCGTGTTCGATCCGAAAGGCTGGGCGCTGTTCCGTTCCTTCAAAGCCGTCAAGGAGAAGCTGGATACCCGTCGTGGCTCTAATTCCGAGCTGGAGACAGCGGTGAAAGACCTGGGCAAAGCGGTGTCCTATAAGGGGATGTATGGCGATGTGGCCATCGTCGTGTATTCCGGACAGTACGTGGAAAACGGCGTCAAAAAGAACTTCCTGCCGGACAACACGATGGTGCTGGGGAACACTCAGGCACGCGGTCTGCGCACCTATGGCTGCATTCAGGATGCGGACGCACAGCGCGAAGGCATTAACGCCTCTGCCCGTTACCCGAAAAACTGGGTGACCACCGGCGATCCGGCGCGTGAGTTCACCATGATTCAGTCAGCACCGCTGATGCTGCTGGCTGACCCTGATGAGTTCGTGTCCGTACAACTGGCGTAATCATGGCCCTTCGGGGCCATTGTTTCTCTGTGGAGGAGTCCATGACGAAAGATGAACTGATTGCCCGTCTCCGCTCGCTGGGTGAACAACTGAACCGTGATGTCAGCCTGACGGGGACGAAAGAAGAACTGGCGCTCCGTGTGGCAGAGCTGAAAGAGGAGCTTGATGACACGGATGAAACTGCCGGTCAGGACACCCCTCTCAGCCGGGAAAATGTGCTGACCGGACATGAAAATGAGGTGGGATCAGCGCAGCCGGATACCGTGATTCTGGATACGTCTGAACTGGTCACGGTCGTGGCACTGGTGAAGCTGCATACTGATGCACTTCACGCCACGCGGGATGAACCTGTGGCATTTGTGCTGCCGGGAACGGCGTTTCGTGTCTCTGCCGGTGTGGCAGCCGAAATGACAGAGCGCGGCCTGGCCAGAATGCAATAACGGGAGGCGCTGTGGCTGATTTCGATAACCTGTTCGATGCTGCCATTGCCCGCGCCGATGAAACGATACGCGGGTACATGGGAACGTCAGCCACCATTACATCCGGTGAGCAGTCAGGTGCGGTGATACGTGGTGTTTTTGATGACCCTGAAAATATCAGCTATGCCGGACAGGGCGTGCGCGTTGAAGGCTCCAGCCCGTCCCTGTTTGTCCGGACTGATGAGGTGCGGCAGCTGCGGCGTGGAGACACGCTGACCATCGGTGAGGAAAATTTCTGGGTAGATCGGGTTTCGCCGGATGATGGCGGAAGTTGTCATCTCTGGCTTGGACGGGGCGTACCGCCTGCCGTTAACCGTCGCCGCTGAAAGGGGGATGTATGGCCATAAAAGGTCTTGAGCAGGCCGTTGAAAACCTCAGCCGTATCAGCAAAACGGCGGTGCCTGGTGCCGCCGCAATGGCCATTAACCGCGTTGCTTCATCCGCGATATCGCAGTCGGCGTCACAGGTTGCCCGTGAGACAAAGGTACGCCGGAAACTGGTAAAGGAAAGGGCCAGGCTGAAAAGGGCCACGGTCAAAAATCCGCAGGCCAGAATCAAAGTTAACCGGGGGGATTTGCCCGTAATCAAGCTGGGTAATGCGCGGGTTGTCCTTTCGCGCCGCAGGCGTCGTAAAAAGGGGCAGCGTTCATCCCTGAAAGGTGGCGGCAGCGTGCTTGTGGTGGGTAACCGTCGTATTCCCGGCGCGTTTATTCAGCAACTGAAAAATGGCCGGTGGCATGTCATGCAGCGTGTGGCTGGGAAAAACCGTTACCCCATTGATGTGGTGAAAATCCCGATGGCGGTGCCGCTGACCACGGCGTTTAAACAAAATATTGAGCGGATACGGCGTGAACGTCTTCCGAAAGAGCTGGGCTATGCGCTGCAGCATCAACTGAGGATGGTAATAAAGCGATGAAACATACTGAACTCCGTGCAGCCGTACTGGATGCACTGGAGAAGCATGACACCGGGGCGACGTTTTTTGATGGTCGCCCCGCTGTTTTTGATGAGGCGGATTTTCCGGCAGTTGCCGTTTATCTCACCGGCGCTGAATACACGGGCGAAGAGCTGGACAGCGATACCTGGCAGGCGGAGCTGCATATCGAAGTTTTCCTGCCTGCTCAGGTGCCGGATTCAGAGCTGGATGCGTGGATGGAGTCCCGGATTTATCCGGTGATGAGCGATATCCCGGCACTGTCAGATTTGATCACCAGTATGGTGGCCAGCGGCTATGACTACCGGCGCGACGATGATGCGGGCTTGTGGAGTTCAGCCGATCTGACTTATGTCATTACCTATGAAATGTGAGGACGCTATGCCTGTACCAAATCCTACAATGCCGGTGAAAGGTGCCGGGACCACCCTGTGGGTTTATAAGGGGAGCGGTGACCCTTACGCGAATCCGCTTTCAGACGTTGACTGGTCGCGTCTGGCAAAAGTTAAAGACCTGACGCCCGGCGAACTGACCGCTGAGTCCTATGACGACAGCTATCTCGATGATGAAGATGCAGACTGGACTGCGACCGGGCAGGGGCAGAAATCTGCCGGAGATACCAGCTTCACGCTGGCGTGGATGCCCGGAGAGCAGGGGCAGCAGGCGCTGCTGGCGTGGTTTAATGAAGGCGATACCCGTGCCTATAAAATCCGCTTCCCGAACGGCACGGTCGATGTGTTCCGTGGCTGGGTCAGCAGTATCGGTAAGGCGGTGACGGCGAAGGAAGTGATCACCCGCACGGTGAAAGTCACCAATGTGGGACGTCCGTCGATGGCAGAAGATCGCAGCACGGTAACAGCGGCAACCGGCATGACCGTGACGCCTGCCAGCACCTCGGTGGTGAAAGGGCAGAGCACCACGCTGACCGTGGCCTTCCAGCCGGAGGGCGTAACCGACAAGAGCTTTCGTGCGGTGTCTGCGGATAAAACAAAAGCCACCGTGTCGGTCAGTGGTATGACCATCACCGTGAACGGCGTTGCTGCAGGCAAGGTCAACATTCCGGTTGTATCCGGTAATGGTGAGTTTGCTGCGGTTGCAGAAATTACCGTCACCGCCAGTTAATCCGGAGAGTCAGCGATGTTCCTGAAAACCGAATCATTTGAACATAACGGTGTGACCGTCACGCTTTCTGAACTGTCAGCCCTGCAGCGCATTGAGCATCTCGCCCTGATGAAACGGCAGGCAGAACAGGCGGAGTCAGACAGCAACCGGAAGTTTACTGTGGAAGACGCCATCAGAACCGGCGCGTTTCTGGTGGCGATGTCCCTGTGGCATAACCATCCGCAGAAGACGCAGATGCCGTCCATGAATGAAGCCGTTAAACAGATTGAGCAGGAAGTGCTTACCACCTGGCCCACGGAGGCAATTTCTCATGCTGAAAACGTGGTGTACCGGCTGTCTGGTATGTATGAGTTTGTGGTGAATAATGCCCCTGAACAGACAGAGGACGCCGGGCCCGCAGAGCCTGTTTCTGCGGGAAAGTGTTCGACGGTGAGCTGAGTTTTGCCCTGAAACTGGCGCGTGAGATGGGGCGACCCGACTGGCGTGCCATGCTTGCCGGGATGTCATCCACGGAGTATGCCGACTGGCACCGCTTTTACAGTACCCATTATTTTCATGATGTTCTGCTGGATATGCACTTTTCCGGGCTGACGTACACCGTGCTCAGCCTGTTTTTCAGCGATCCGGATATGCATCCGCTGGATTTCAGTCTGCTGAACCGGCGCGAGGCTGACGAAGAGCCTGAAGATGATGTGCTGATGCAGAAAGCGGCAGGGCTTGCCGGAGGTGTCCGCTTTGGCCCGGACGGGAATGAAGTTATCCCCGCTTCCCCGGATGTGGCGGACATGACGGAGGATGACGTAATGCTGATGACAGTATCAGAAGGGATCGCAGGAGGAGTCCGGTATGGCTGAACCGGTAGGCGATCTGGTCGTTGATTTGAGTCTGGATGCGGCCAGATTTGACGAGCAGATGGCCAGAGTCAGGCGTCATTTTTCTGGTACGGAAAGTGATGCGAAAAAAACAGCGGCAGTCGTTGAACAGTCGCTGAGCCGACAGGCGCTGGCTGCACAGAAAGCGGGGATTTCCGTCGGGCAGTATAAAGCCGCCATGCGTATGCTGCCTGCACAGTTCACCGACGTGGCCACGCAGCTTGCAGGCGGGCAAAGTCCGTGGCTGATCCTGCTGCAACAGGGGGGGCAGGTGAAGGACTCCTTCGGCGGGATGATCCCCATGTTCAGGGGGCTTGCCGGTGCGATCACCCTGCCGATGGTGGGGGCCACCTCGCTGGCGGTGGCGACCGGTGCGCTGGCGTATGCCTGGTATCAGGGCAACTCAACCCTGTCCGATTTCAACAAAACGCTGGTCCTTTCCGGCAATCAGGCGGGACTGACGGCAGATCGTATGCTGGTCCTGTCCAGAGCCGGGCAGGCGGCAGGGCTGACGTTTAACCAGACCAGCGAGTCACTCAGCGCACTGGTTAAGGCGGGGGTAAGCGGTGAGGCTCAGATTGCGTCCATCAGCCAGAGTGTGGCGCGTTTCTCCTCTGCATCCGGCGTGGAGGTGGACAAGGTCGCTGAAGCCTTCGGGAAGCTGACCACAGACCCGACGTCGGGGCTGACGGCGATGGCTCGCCAGTTCCATAACGTGTCGGCGGAGCAGATTGCGTATGTTGCTCAGTTGCAGCGTTCCGGCGATGAAGCCGGGGCATTGCAGGCGGCGAACGAGGCCGCAACGAAAGGGTTTGATGACCAGACCCGCCGCCTGAAAGAGAACATGGGCACGCTGGAGACCTGGGCAGACAGGACTGCGCGGGCATTCAAATCCATGTGGGATGCGGTGCTGGATATTGGTCGTCCTGATACCGCGCAGGAGATGCTGATTAAGGCAGAGGCTGCGTATAAGAAAGCAGACGACATCTGGAATCTGCGCAAGGATGATTATTTTGTTAACGATGAAGCGCGGGCGCGTTACTGGGATGATCGTGAAAAGGCCCGTCTTGCGCTTGAAGCCGCCCGAAAGAAGGCTGAGCAGCAGACTCAACAGGACAAAAATGCGCAGCAGCAGAGCGATACCGAAGCGTCACGGCTGAAATATACCGAAGAGGCGCAGAAGGCTTACGAACGGCTGCAGACGCCGCTGGAGAAATATACCGCCCGTCAGGAAGAACTGAACAAGGCACTGAAAGACGGGAAAATCCTGCAGGCGGATTACAACACGCTGATGGCGGCGGCGAAAAAGGATTATGAAGCGACGCTGAAAAAGCCGAAACAGTCCAGCGTGAAGGTGTCTGCGGGCGATCGTCAGGAAGACAGTGCTCATGCTGCCCTGCTGACGCTTCAGGCAGAACTCCGGACGCTGGAGAAGCATGCCGGAGCAAATGAGAAAATCAGCCAGCAGCGCCGGGATTTGTGGAAGGCGGAGAGTCAGTTCGCGGTACTGGAGGAGGCGGCGCAACGTCGCCAGCTGTCTGCACAGGAGAAATCCCTGCTGGCGCATAAAGATGAGACGCTGGAGTACAAACGCCAGCTGGCTGCACTTGGCGACAAGGTTACGTATCAGGAGCGCCTGAACGCGCTGGCGCAGCAGGCGGATAAATTCGCACAGCAGCAACGGGCAAAACGGGCCGCCATTGATGCGAAAAGCCGGGGGCTGACTGACCGGCAGGCAGAACGGGAAGCCACGGAACAGCGCCTGAAGGAACAGTATGGCGATAATCCGCTGGCGCTGAATAACGTCATGTCAGAGCAGAAAAAGACCTGGGCGGCTGAAGACCAGCTTCGCGGGAACTGGATGGCAGGCCTGAAGTCCGGCTGGAGTGAGTGGGAAGAGAGCGCCACGGACAGTATGTCGCAGGTAAAAAGTGCAGCCACGCAGACCTTTGATGGTATTGCACAGAATATGGCGGCGATGCTGACCGGCAGTGAGCAGAACTGGCGCAGCTTCACCCGTTCCGTGCTGTCCATGATGACAGAAATTCTGCTTAAGCAGGCAATGGTGGGGATTGTCGGGAGTATCGGCAGCGCCATTGGCGGGGCTGTTGGTGGCGGCGCATCCGCGTCAGGCGGTACAGCCATTCAGGCCGCTGCGGCGAAATTCCATTTTGCAACCGGAGGATTTACGGGAACCGGCGGCAAATATGAGCCAGCGGGGATTGTTCACCGTGGTGAGTTTGTCTTCACGAAGGAGGCAACCAGCCGGATTGGCGTGGGGAATCTTTACCGGCTGATGCGCGGCTATGCCACCGGCGGTTATGTCGGTACACCGGGCAGCATGGCAGACAGCCGGTCGCAGGCGTCCGGGACGTTTGAGCAGAATAACCATGTGGTGATTAACAACGACGGCACGAACGGGCAGATAGGTCCGGCTGCTCTGAAGGCGGTGTATGACATGGCCCGCAAGGGTGCCCGTGATGAAATTCAGACACAGATGCGTGATGGTGGCCTGTTCTCCGGAGGTGGACGATGAAGACCTTCCGCTGGAAAGTGAAACCCGGTATGGATGTGGCTTCGGTCCCTTCTGTAAGAAAGGTGCGCTTTGGTGATGGCTATTCTCAGCGAGCGCCTGCCGGGCTGAATGCCAACCTGAAAACGTACAGCGTGACGCTTTCTGTCCCCCGTGAGGAGGCCACGGTACTGGAGTCGTTTCTGGAAGAGCACGGGGGCTGGAAATCCTTTCTGTGGACGCCGCCTTATGAGTGGCGGCAGATAAAGGTGACCTGCGCAAAATGGTCGTCGCGGGTCAGTATGCTGCGTGTTGAGTTCAGCGCAGAGTTTGAACAGGTGGTGAACTGATGCAGGATATCCGGCAGGAAACACTGAATGAATGCACCCGTGCGGAGCAGTCGGCCAGCGTGGTGCTCTGGGAAATCGACCTGACAGAGGTCGGTGGAGAACGTTATTTTTTCTGTAATGAGCAGAACGAAAAAGGTGAGCCGGTCACCTGGCAGGGGCGACAGTATCAGCCGTATCCCATTCAGGGGAGCGGTTTTGAACTGAATGGCAAAGGCACCAGTACGCGCCCCACGCTGACGGTTTCTAACCTGTACGGTATGGTCACCGGGATGGCGGAAGATATGCAGAGTCTGGTCGGCGGAACGGTGGTCCGGCGTAAGGTTTACGCCCGTTTTCTGGATGCGGTGAACTTCGTCAACGGAAACAGTTACGCCGATCCGGAGCAGGAGGTGATCAGCCGCTGGCGCATTGAGCAGTGCAGCGAACTGAGCGCGGTGAGTGCCTCCTTTGTACTGTCCACGCCGACGGAAACGGATGGCGCTGTTTTTCCGGGACGTATCATGCTGGCCAACACCTGCACCTGGACCTATCGCGGTGACGAGTGCGGTTATAGCGGTCCGGCTGTCGCGGATGAATATGACCAGCCAACGTCCGATATCACGAAGGATAAATGCAGCAAATGCCTGAGCGGTTGTAAGTTCCGCAATAACGTCGGCAACTTTGGCGGCTTCCTTTCCATTAACAAACTTTCGCAGTAAATCCCATGACACAGACAGAATCAGCGATTCTGGCGCACGCCCGGCGATGTGCGCCAGCGGAGTCGTGCGGCTTCGTGGTAAGCACGCCGGAGGGGGAAAGATATTTCCCCTGCGTGAATATCTCCGGTGAGCCGGAGGCGTATTTCCGTATGTCGCCGGAAGACTGGCTGCAGGCAGAAATGCAGGGTGAGATTGTGGCGCTGGTCCACAGCCACCCCGGTGGTCTGCCCTGGCTGAGTGAGGCCGACCGGCGGCTGCAGGTGCAGAGTGATTTGCCGTGGTGGCTGGTCTGCCGGGGGACGATTCATAAGTTCCGCTGTGTGCCGCATCTCACCGGGCGGCGCTTTGAGCACGGTGTGACGGACTGTTACACACTGTTCCGGGATGCTTATCATCTGGCGGGGATTGAGATGCCGGACTTTCATCGTGAGGATGACTGGTGGCGTAACGGCCAGAATCTCTATCTGGATAATCTGGAGGCGACGGGGCTGTATCAGGTGCCGTTGTCAGCGGCACAGCCGGGCGATGTGCTGCTGTGCTGTTTTGGTTCATCAGTGCCGAATCACGCCGCAATTTACTGCGGCGACGGCGAGCTGCTGCACCATATTCCTGAACAACTGAGCAAACGAGAGAGGTACACCGACAAATGGCAGCGACGCACACACTCCCTCTGGCGTCACCGGGCATGGCGCGCATCTGCCTTTACGGGGATTTACAACGATTTGGTCGCCGCATCGACCTTCGTGTGAAAACGGGGGCTGAAGCCATCCGGGCACTGGCCACACAGCTCCCGGCGTTTCGTCAGAAACTGAGCGACGGCTGGTATCAGGTACGGATTGCCGGGCGGGACGTCAGCACGTCCGGGTTAACGGCGCAGTTACATGAGACTCTGCCTGATGGCGCTGTAATTCATATTGTTCCCAGAGTCGCCGGGGCCAAGTCAGGTGGCGTATTCCAGATTGTCCTGGGGGCTGCCGCCATTGCCGGATCATTCTTTACCGCCGGAGCCACCCTTGCAGCATGGGGGGCAGCCATTGGGGCCGGTGGTATGACCGGCATCCTGTTTTCTCTCGGTGCCAGTATGGTGCTCGGTGGTGTGGCGCAGATGCTGGCACCGAAAGCCAGAACTCCCCGTATACAGACAACGGATAACGGTAAGCAGAACACCTATTTCTCCTCACTGGATAACATGGTTGCCCAGGGCAATGTTCTGCCTGTTCTGTACGGGGAAATGCGCGTGGGGTCACGCGTGGTTTCTCAGGAGATCAGCACGGCAGACGAAGGGGACGGTGGTCAGGTTGTGGTGATTGGTCGCTGATGCAAAATGTTTTATGTGAAACCGCCTGCGGGCGGTTTTGTCATTTATGGAGCGTGAGGAATGGGTAAAGGAAGCAGTAAGGGGCATACCCCGCGCGAAGCGAAGGACAACCTGAAGTCCACGCAGTTGCTGAGTGTGATCGATGCCATCAGCGAAGGGCCGATTGAAGGTCCGGTGGATGGCTTAAAAAGCGTGCTGCTGAACAGTACGCCGGTGCTGGACACTGAGGGGAATACCAACATATCCGGTGTCACGGTGGTGTTCCGGGCTGGTGAGCAGGAGCAGACTCCGCCGGAGGGATTTGAATCCTCCGGCTCCGAGACGGTGCTGGGTACGGAAGTGAAATATGACACGCCGATCACCCGCACCATTACGTCTGCAAACATCGACCGTCTGCGCTTTACCTTCGGTGTACAGGCACTGGTGGAAACCACCTCAAAGGGTGACAGGAATCCGTCGGAAGTCCGCCTGCTGGTTCAGATACAACGTAACGGTGGCTGGGTGACGGAAAAAGACATCACCATTAAGGGCAAAACCACCTCGCAGTATCTGGCCTCGGTGGTGATGGGTAACCTGCCGCCGCGCCCGTTTAATATCCGGATGCGCAGGATGACGCCGGACAGCACCACAGACCAGCTGCAGAACAAAACGCTCTGGTCGTCATACACTGAAATCATCGATGTGAAACAGTGCTACCCGAACACGGCACTGGTCGGCGTGCAGGTGGACTCGGAGCAGTTCGGCAGCCAGCAGGTGAGCCGTAATTATCATCTGCGCGGGCGTATTCTGCAGGTGCCGTCGAACTATAACCCGCAGACGCGGCAATACAGCGGTATCTGGGACGGAACGTTTAAACCGGCATACAGCAACAACATGGCCTGGTGTCTGTGGGATATGCTGACCCATCCGCGCTACGGCATGGGGAAACGTCTTGGTGCGGCGGATGTGGATAAATGGGCGCTGTATGTCATCGGCCAGTACTGCGACCAGTCAGTGCCGGACGGCTTTGGCGGCACGGAGCCGCGCATCACCTGTAATGCGTACCTGACCACACAGCGTAAGGCGTGGGATGTGCTCAGCGATTTCTGCTCGGCGATGCGCTGTATGCCGGTATGGAACGGGCAGACGCTGACGTTCGTGCAGGACCGACCGTCGGATAAGACGTGGACCTATAACCGCAGTAATGTGGTGATGCCGGATGATGGCGCGCCGTTCCGCTACAGCTTCAGCGCCCTGAAGGACCGCCATAATGCCGTTGAGGTGAACTGGATTGACCCGAACAACGGCTGGGAGACGGCGACAGAGCTTGTTGAAGATACGCAGGCCATTGCCCGTTACGGTCGTAATGTTACGAAGATGGATGCCTTTGGCTGTACCAGCCGGGGGCAGGCACACCGCGCCGGGCTGTGGCTGATTAAAACAGAACTGCTGGAAACGCAGACCGTGGATTTCAGCGTCGGCGCAGAAGGGCTTCGCCATGTACCGGGCGATGTTATTGAAATCTGCGATGATGACTATGCCGGTATCAGCACCGGTGGTCGTGTGCTGGCGGTGAACAGCCAGACCCGGACGCTGACGCTCGACCGTGAAATCACGCTGCCATCCTCCGGTACCGCGCTGATAAGCCTGGTTGACGGAAGTGGCAATCCGGTCAGCGTGGAGGTTCAGTCCGTCACCGACGGCGTGAAGGTAAAAGTGAGCCGTGTTCCTGACGGTGTTGCTGAATACAGCGTATGGGAGCTGAAGCTGCC
>CABEEJ010005565.1:0-31409 GCA_901482245.1 Timema douglasi | reverse complement strand
TGAAGCTGCCGACGCTGCGCCAGCGACTGTTCCGCTGCGTGAGTATCCGTGAGAACGACGACGGCACGTATGCCATCACCGCCGTGCAGCATGTGCCGGAAAAAGAGGCCATCGTGGATAACGGGGCGCACTTTGACGGCGAACAGAGTGGCACGGTGAATGGTGTCACGCCGCCAGCGGTGCAGCACCTGACCGCAGAAGTCACTGCAGACAGCGGGGAATATCAGGTGCTGGCGCGATGGGACACACCGAAGGTGGTGAAGGGCGTGAGTTTCCTGCTCCGTCTGACCGTAACAGCGGACGACGGCAGTGAGCGGCTGGTCAGCACGGCCCGGACGACGGAAACCACATACCGCTTCACGCAACTGGCGCTGGGGAACTACAGGCTGACAGTCCGGGCGGTAAATGCGTGGGGGCAGCAGGGCGATCCGGCGTCGGTATCGTTCCGGATTGCCGCACCGGCAGCACCGTCGAGGATTGAGCTGACGCCGGGCTATTTTCAGATAACCGCCACGCCGCATCTTGCCGTTTATGACCCGACGGTACAGTTTGAGTTCTGGTTCTCGGAAAAGCAGATTGCGGATATCAGACAGGTTGAAACCAGCACGCGTTATCTTGGTACGGCGCTGTACTGGATAGCCGCCAGTATCAATATCAAACCGGGCCATGATTATTACTTTTATATCCGCAGTGTGAACACCGTTGGCAAATCGGCATTCGTGGAGGCCGTCGGTCGGGCGAGCGATGATGCGGAAGGTTACCTGGATTTTTTCAAAGGCAAGATAACCGAATCCCATCTCGGCAAGGAGCTGCTGGAAAAAGTCGAGCTGACGGAGGATAACGCCAGCAGACTGGAGGAGTTTTCGAAAGAGTGGAAGGATGCCAGTGATAAGTGGAATGCCATGTGGGCTGTCAAAATTGAGCAGACCAAAGACGGCAAACATTATGTCGCGGGTATTGGCCTCAGCATGGAGGACACGGAGGAAGGCAAACTGAGCCAGTTTCTGGTTGCCGCCAATCGTATCGCATTTATTGACCCGGCAAACGGGAATGAAACGCCGATGTTTGTGGCGCAGGGCAACCAGATATTCATGAACGACGTGTTCCTGAAGCGCCTGACGGCCCCCACCATTACCAGCGGCGGCAATCCTCCGGCCTTTTCCCTGACACCGGACGGAAAGCTGACCGCTAAAAATGCGGATATCAGTGGCAGTGTGAATGCGAACTCCGGGACGCTCAGTAATGTGACGATAGCTGAAAACTGTACGATAAACGGTACGCTGAGGGCGGAAAAAATCGTCGGGGACATTGTAAAGGCGGCGAGCGCGGCTTTTCCGCGCCAGCGTGAAAGCAGTGTGGACTGGCCGTCAGGTACCCGTACTGTCACCGTGACCGATGACCATCCTTTTGATCGCCAGATAGTGGTGCTTCCGCTGACGTTTCGCGGAAGTAAGCGTACTGTCAGCGGCAGGACAACGTATTCGATGTGTTATCTGAAAGTACTGATGAACGGTGCGGTGATTTATGATGGCGCGGCGAACGAGGCGGTACAGGTGTTCTCCCGTATTGTTGACATGCCAGCGGGTCGGGGAAACGTGATCCTGACGTTCACGCTTACGTCCACACGGCATTCGGCAGATATTCCGCCGTATACGTTTGCCAGCGATGTGCAGGTTATGGTGATTAAGAAACAGGCGCTGGGCATCAGCGTGGTCTGAGTGTGTTACAGAGGTTCGTCCGGGAACGGGCGTTTTATTATAAAACAGTGAGAGGTGAACGATGCGTAATGTGTGTATTGCCGTTGCTGTCTTTGCCGCACTTGCGGTGACAGTCACTCCGGCCCGTGCGGAAGGTGGACATGGTACGTTTACGGTGGGCTATTTTCAAGTGAAACCGGGTACATTGCCGTCGTTGTCGGGCGGGGATACCGGTGTGAGTCATCTGAAAGGGATTAACGTGAAGTACCGTTATGAGCTGACGGACAGTGTGGGGGTGATGGCTTCCCTGGGGTTCGCCGCGTCGAAAAAGAGCAGCACAGTGATGACCGGGGAGGATACGTTTCACTATGAGAGCCTGCGTGGACGTTATGTGAGCGTGATGGCCGGACCGGTTTTACAAATCAGTAAGCAGGTCAGTGCGTACGCCATGGCCGGAGTGGCTCACAGTCGGTGGTCCGGCAGTACAATGGATTACCGTAAGACGGAAATCACTCCCGGGTATATGAAAGAGACGACCACTGCCAGGGACGAAAGTGCAATGCGGCATACCTCAGTGGCGTGGAGTGCAGGTATACAGATTAATCCGGCAGCGTCCGTCGTTGTTGATATTGCTTATGAAGGCTCCGGCAGTGGCGACTGGCGTACTGACGGATTCATCGTTGGGGTCGGTTATAAATTCTGATTAGCCAGGTAACACAGTGTTATGACAGCCCGCCGGAACCGGTGGGCTTTTTTGTGGGGTGAATATGGCAGTAAAGATTTCAGGAGTCCTGAAAGACGGCACAGGAAAACCGGTACAGAACTGCACCATTCAGCTGAAAGCCAGACGTAACAGCACCACGGTGGTGGTGAACACGGTGGGCTCAGAGAATCCGGATGAAGCCGGGCGTTACAGCATGGATGTGGAGTACGGTCAGTACAGTGTCATCCTGCAGGTTGACGGTTTTCCACCATCGCACGCCGGGACCATCACCGTGTATGAAGATTCACAACCGGGGACGCTGAATGATTTTCTCTGTGCCATGACGGAGGATGATGCCCGGCCGGAGGTGCTGCGTCGTCTTGAACTGATGGTGGAAGAGGTGGCGCGTAACGCGTCCGTGGTGGCACAGAGTACGGCAGACGCGAAGAAATCAGCCGGCGATGCCAGTGCATCAGCTGCTCAGGTCGCGGCCCTTGTGACTGATGCAACTGACTCAGCACGCGCCGCCAGCACGTCCGCCGGACAGGCTGCATCGTCAGCTCAGGAAGCGTCCTCCGGCGCAGAAGCGGCATCAGCAAAGGCCACTGAAGCGGAAAAAAGTGCCGCAGCCGCAGAGTCCTCAAAAAACGCGGCGGCCACCAGTGCCGGTGCGGCGAAAACGTCAGAAACGAATGCTGCAGCGTCACAACAATCAGCCGCCACGTCTGCCTCCACCGCGGCCACGAAAGCGTCAGAGGCCGCCACTTCAGCACGAGATGCGGTGGCCTCAAAAGAGGCAGCAAAATCATCAGAAACGAACGCATCATCAAGTGCCGGTCGTGCAGCTTCCTCGGCAACGGCGGCAGAAAATTCTGCCAGGGCGGCAAAAACGTCCGAGACGAATGCCAGGTCATCTGAAACAGCAGCGGAACGGAGCGCCTCTGCCGCGGCAGACGCAAAAACAGCGGCGGCGGGGAGTGCGTCAACGGCATCCACGAAGGCGACAGAGGCTGCGGGAAGTGCGGTATCAGCATCGCAGAGCAAAAGTGCGGCAGAAGCGGCGGCAATACGTGCAAAAAATTCGGCAAAACGTGCAGAAGATATAGCTTCAGCTGTCGCGCTTGAGGATGCGGACACAACGAGAAAGGGGATAGTGCAGCTCAGCAGTGCAACCAACAGCACGTCTGAAACGCTTGCTGCAACGCCAAAGGCGGTTAAGGTGGTAATGGATGAAACGAACAGAAAAGCCCACTGGACAGTCCGGCACTGACCGGAACGCCAACAGCACCAACCGCGCTCAGGGGAACAAACAATACCCAGATTGCGAACACCGCTTTTGTACTGGCCGCGATTGCAGATGTTATCGACGCGTCACCTGACGCACTGAATACGCTGAATGAACTGGCCGCAGCGCTCGGGAATGATCCAGATTTTGCTACCACCATGACTAACGCGCTTGCGGGTAAACAACCGAAGAATGCGACACTGACGGCGCTGGCAGGGCTTTCCACGGCGAAAAATAAATTACCGTATTTTGCGGAAAATGATGCCGCCAGCCTGACTGAACTGACTCAGGTTGGCAGGGATATTCTGGCAAAAAATTCCGTTGCAGATGTTCTTGAATACCTTGGGGCCGGTGAGAATTCGGCCTTTCCGGCAGGTGCGCCGATCCCGTGGCCATCAGATATCGTTCCGTCTGGCTACGTCCTGATGCAGGGGCAGGCGTTTGACAAATCAGCCTACCCAAAACTTGCTGTCGCGTATCCATCGGGTGTGCTTCCTGATATGCGAGGCTGGACAATCAAGGGGAAACCCGCCAGCGGTCGTGCTGTATTGTCTCAGGAACAGGATGGAATTAAGTCGCACACCCACAGTGCCAGTGCATCCGGTACGGATTTGGGGACGAAAACCACATCGTCGTTTGATTACGGGACGAAAACAACAGGCAGTTTCGATTACGGCACCAAATCGACGAATAACACGGGGGCTCATGCTCACAGTCTGAGCGGTTCAACAGGGGCCGCGGGTGCTCATGCCCACACAAGTGGTTTAAGGATGAACAGTTCTGGCTGGAGTCAGTATGGAANGGTTCAACAGGGGCCGCGGGTGCTCATGCCCACACAAGTGGTTTAAGGATGAACAGTTCTGGCTGGAGTCAGTATGGAACAGCAACCATTACAGGAAGTTTATCCACAGTTAAAGGAACCAGCACACAGGGTATTGCTTATTTATCGAAAACGGACAGTCAGGGCAGCCACAGTCACTCATTGTCCGGTACAGCCGTGAGTGCCGGTGCACATGCGCATACAGTTGGTATTGGTGCGCACCAGCATCCGGTTGTTATCGGTGCTCATGCCCATTCTTTCAGTATTGGTTCACACGGACACACCATCACCGTTAACGCTGCGGGTAACGCGGAAAACACCGTCAAAAACATTGCATTTAACTATATTGTGAGGCTTGCATAATGGCATTCAGAATGAGTGAACAACCACGGACCATAAAAATTTATAATCTGCTGGCCGGAACTAATGAATTTATTGGTGAAGGTGACGCATATATTCCGCCTCATACCGGTCTGCCTGCAAACAGTACCGATATTGCACCGCCAGATATTCCGGCTGGCTTTGTGGCTGTTTTCAACAGTGATGAGGCATCGTGGCATCTCGTTGAAGACCATCGGGGTAAAACCGTCTATGACGTGGCTTCCGGCGACGCGTTATTTATTTCTGAACTCGGTCCGTTACCGGAAAATTTTACCTGGTTATCGCCGGGAGGGGAATATCAGAAGTGGAACGGCACAGCCTGGGTGAAGGATACGGAAGCAGAAAAACTGTTCCGGATCCGGGAGGCGGAAGAAACAAAAAAAAGCCTGATGCAGGTAGCCAGTGAGCATATTGCGCCGCTTCAGGATGCTGCAGATCTGGAAATTGCAACGAAGGAAGAAACCTCGTTGCTGGAAGCCTGGAAGAAGTATCGGGTGTTGCTGAACCGTGTTGATACATCAACTGCACCTGATATTGAGTGGCCTGCTGTCCCTGTTATGGAGTAATCGTTTTGTGATATGCCGCAGAAACGTTGTATGAAATAACGTTCTGCGGTTAGTTAGTATATTGTAAAGCTGAGTATTGGTTTATTTGGCGATTATTATCTTCAGGAGAATAATGGAAGTTCTATGACTCAATTGTTCATAGTGTTTACATCACCGCCAATTGCTTTTAAGACTGAACGCATGAAATATGGTTTTTCGTCATGTTTTGAGTCTGCTGTTGATATTTCTAAAGTCGGTTTTTTTTCTTCGTTTTCTCTAACTATTTTCCATGAAATACATTTTTGATTATTATTTGAATCAATTCCAATTACCTGAAGTCTTTCATCTATAATTGGCATTGTATGTATTGGTTTATTGGAGTAGATGCTTGCTTTTCTGAGCCATAGCTCTGATATCCAAATGAAGCCATAGGCATTTGTTATTTTGGCTCTGTCAGCTGCATAACGCCAAAAAATATATTTATCTGCTTGATCTTCAAATGTTGTATTGATTAAATCAATTGGATGGAATTGTTTATCATAAAAAATTAATGTTTGAATGTGATAACCGTCCTTTAAAAAAGTCGTTTCTGCAAGCTTGGCTGTATAGTCAACTAACTCTTCTGTCGAAGTGATATTTTTAGGCTTATCTACCAGTTTTAGACGCTCTTTAATATCTTCAGGAATTATTTTATTGTCATATTGTATCATGCTAAATGACAATTTGCTTATGGAGTAATCTTTTAATTTTAAATAAGTTATTCTCCTGGCTTCATCAAATAAAGAGTCGAATGATGTTGGCGAAATCACATCGTCACCCATTGGATTGTTTATTTGTATGCCAAGAGAGTTACAGCAGTTATACATTCTGCCATAGATTATAGCTAAGGCATGTAATAATTCGTAATCTTTTAGCGTATTAGCGACCCATCGTCTTTCTGATTTAATAATAGATGATTCAGTTAAATATGAAGGTAATTTCTTTTGTGCAAGTCTGACTAACTTTTTTATACCAATGTTTAACATACTTTCATTTGTAATAAACTCAATGTCATTTTCTTCAATGTAAGATGAAATAAGAGTAGCCTTTGCCTCGCTATACATTTCTAAATCGCCTTGTTTTTCTATCGTATTGCGAGAATTTTTAGCCCAAGCCATTAATGGATCATTTTTCCATTTTTCAATAACATTATTGTTATACCAAATGTCATATCCTATAATCTGGTTTTTGTTTTTTTGAATAATAAATGTTACTGTTCTTGCGGTTTGGAGGAATTGATTCAAATTCAAGCGAAATAATTCAGGGTCAAAATATGTATCAATGCAGCATTTGAGCAAGTGCGATAAATCTTTAAGTCTTCTTTCCCATGGTTTTTTAGTCATAAAACTCTCCATTTTGATAGGTTGCATGCTAGATGCTGATATATTTTAGAGGTGATAAAATTAACTGCTTAACTGTCAATGTAATACAAGTTGTTTGATCTTTGCAATGATTCTTATCAGAAACCATATAGTAAATTAGTTACACAGGAAATTTTTAATATTATTATTATCATTCATTATGTATTAAAATTAGAGTTGTGGCTTGGCTCTGCTAACACGTTGCTCATAGGAGATATGGTAGAGCCGCAGACACGTCGTATGCAGGAACGTGCTGCGGCTGGCTGGTGAACTTCCGATAGTGCGGGTGTTGAATGATTTCCAGTTGCTACCGATTTTACATATTTTTTGCATGAGAGAATTTGTACCACCTCCCACCGACCATCTATGACTGTACGCCACTGTCCCTAGGACTGCTATGTGCCGGAGCGGACATTACAAACGTCCTTCTCGGTGCATGCCACTGTTGCCAATGACCTGCCTAGGAATTGGTTAGCAAGTTACTACCGGATTTTGTAAAAACAGCCCTCCTCATATAAAAAGTATTCGTTCACTTCCGATAAGCGTCGTAATTTTCTATCTTTCATCATATTCTAGATCCCTCTGAAAAAATCTTCCGAGTTTGCTAGGCACTGATACATAACTCTTTTCCAATAATTGGGGAAGTCATTCAAATCTATAATAGGTTTCAGATTTGCTTCAATAAATTCTGACTGTAGCTGCTGAAACGTTGCGGTTGAACTATATTTCCTTATAACTTTTACGAAAGAGTTTCTTTGAGTAATCACTTCACTCAAGTGCTTCCCTGCCTCCAAACGATACCTGTTAGCAATATTTAATAGCTTGAAATGATGAAGAGCTCTGTGTTTGTCTTCCTGCCTCCAGTTCGCCGGGCATTCAACATAAAAACTGATAGCACCCGGAGTTCCGGAAACGAAATTTGCATATACCCATTGCTCACGAAAAAAAATGTCCTTGTCGATATAGGGATGAATCGCTTGGTGTACCTCATCTACTGCGAAAACTTGACCTTTCTCTCCCATATTGCAGTCGCGGCACGATGGAACTAAATTAATAGGCATCACCGAAAATTCAGGATAATGTGCAATAGGAAGAAAATGATCTATATTTTTTGTCTGTCCTATATCACCACAAAATGGACATTTTTCACCTGATGAAACAAGCATGTCATCGTAATATGTTCTAGCGGGTTTGTTTTTATCTCGGAGATTATTTTCATAAAGCTTTTCTAATTTAACCTTTGTCAGGTTACCAACTACTAAGGTTGTAGGCTCAAGAGGGTGTGTCCTGTCGTAGGTAAATAACTGACCTGTCGAGCTTAATATTCTATATTGTTGTTCTTTCTGCAAAAAAGTGGGGAAGTGAGTAATGAAATTATTTCTAACATTTATCTGCATCATACCTTCCGAGCATTTATTAAGCATTTCGCTATAAGTTCTCGCTGGAAGAGGTAGTTTTTTCATTGTACTTTACCTTCATCTCTGTTCATTATCATCGCTTTTAAAACGGTTCGACCTTCTAATCCTATCTGACCATTATAATTTTTTAGAATGGTTTCATAAGAAAGCTCTGAATCAACGGACTGCGATAATAAGTGGTGGTATCCAGAATTTGTCACTTCAAGTAAAAACACCTCACGAGTTAAAACACCTAAGTTCTCACCGAATGTCTCAATATCCGGACGGATAATATTTATTGCTTCTCTTGACCGTAGGACTTTCCACATGCAGGATTTTGGAACCTCTTGCAGTACTACTGGGGAATGAGTTGCAATTATTGCTACACCATTGCGTGCATCGAGTAAGTCGCTTAATGTTCGTAAAAAAGCAGAGAGCAAAGGTGGATGCAGATGAACCTCTGGTTCATCGAATAAAACTAATGACTTTTCGCCAACGACATCTACTAATCTTGTGATAGTAAATAAAACAATTGCATGTCCAGAGCTCATTCGAAGCAGATATTTCTGGATATTGTCATAAAACAATTTAGTGAATTTATCATCGTCCACTTGAATCTGTGGTTCATTACGTCTTAACTCTTCATATTTAGAAATGAGGCTGATGAGTTCCATATTTGAAAAGTTTTCATCACTACTTAGTTTTTTGATAGCTTCAAGCCAGAGTTGTCTTTTTCTATCTACTCTCATACAACCAATAAATGCTGAAATGAATTCTAAGCGGAGATCGCCTAGTGATTTTAAACTATTGCTGGCAGCATTCTTGAGTCCAATATAAAAGTATTGTGTACCTTTTGCTGGGTCAGGTTGTTCTTTAGGAGGAGTAAAAGGATCAAATGCACTAAACGAAACTGAAACAAGCGATCGAAAATATCCCTTTGGGATTCTTGACTCGATAAGTCTATTATTTTCAGAGAAAAAATATTCATTGTTTTCTGGGTTGGTGATTGCACCAATCATTCCATTCAAAATTGTTGTTTTACCACACCCATTCCGCCCGATAAAAGCATGAATGTTCGTGCTGGGCATAGAATTAACCGTCACCTCAAAAGGTATAGTTAAATCACTGAATCCGGGAGCACTTTTTCTATTAAATGAAAAGTGGAAATCTGACAATTCTGGCAAACCATTTAACACACGTGCGAACTGTCCATGAATTTCTGAAAGAGTTACCCCTCTAAGTAATGAGGTGTTAAGGACGCTTTCATTTTCAATGTCGGCTAATCGATTTGGCCATACTACTAAATCCTGAATAGCTTTAAGAAGGTTATGTTTAAAACCATCGCTTAATTTGCTGAGATTAACATAGTAGTCAATGCTTTCACCTAAGGAAAAAAACATTTCAGGGAGTTGACTGAATTTTTTATCTATTAATGAATAAGTGCTTACTTCTTCTTTTTGACCTACAAAACCAATTTTAACATTTCCGATATCGCATTTTTCACCATGCTCATCAAAGACAGTAAGATAAAACATTGTAACAAAGGAATAGTCATTCCAACCATCTGCTCGTAGGAATGCCTTATTTTTTTCTACTGCAGGAATATACCCGCCTCTTTCAATAACACTAAACTCCAACATATAGTAACCCTTAATTTTATTAAAATAACCGCAATTTATTTGGCGGCAACACAGGATCTCTCTTTTAAGTTACTCTCTATTACATACGTTTTCCATCTAAAAATTAGTAGTATTGAACTTAACGGGGCATCGTATTGTAGTTTTCCATATTTAGCTTTCTGCTTCCTTTTGGATAACCCACTGTTATTCATGTTGCATGGTGCACTGTTTATACCAACGATATAGTCTATTAATGCATATATAGTATCGCCGAACGATTAGCTCTTCAGGCTTCTGAAGAAGCGTTTCAAGTACTAATAAGCCGATAGATAGCCACGGACTTCGTAGCCATTTTTCATAAGTGTTAACTTCCGCTCCTCGCTCATAACAGACATTCACTACAGTTATGGCGGAAAGGTATGCATGCTGGGTGTGGGGAAGTCGTGAAAGAAAAGAAGTCAGCTGCGTCGTTTGACATCACTGCTATCTTCTTACTGGTTATGCAGGTCGTAGTGGGTGGCACACAAAGCTTTGCACTGGATTGCGAGGCTTTGTGCTTCTCTGGAGTGCGACAGGTTTGATGACAAAAAATTAGCGCAAGAAGACAAAAATCACCTTGCGCTAATGCTCTGTTACAGGTCACTAATACCATCTAAGTAGTTGATTCATAGTGACTGCATATGTTGTGTTTTACAGTATTATGTAGTCTGTTTTTTATGCAAAATCTAATTTAATATATTGATATTTATATCATTTTACGTTTCTCGTTCAGCTTTTTTATACTAAGTTGGCATTATAAAAAAGCATTGCTTATCAATTTGTTGCAACGAACAGGTCACTATCAGTCAAAATAAAATCATTATTTGATTTCAATTTTGTCCCACTCCCTGCCTCTGTCATCACGATACTGTGATGCCATGGTGTCCGACTTATGCCCGAGAAGATGTTGAGCAAACTTATCGCTTATCTGCTTCTCATAGAGTCTTGCAGACAAACTGCGCAACTCGTGAAAGGTAGGCGGATCCCCTTCGAAGGAAAGACCTGATGCTTTTCGTGCGCGCATAAAATACCTTGATACTGTGCCGGATGAAAGCGGTTCGCGACGAGTAGATGCAATTATGGTTTCTCCGCCAAGAATCTCTTTGCATTTATCAAGTGTTTCCTTCATTGATATTCCGAGAGCATCAATATGCAATGCTGTTGGGATGGCAATTTTTACGCCTGTTTTGCTTTGCTCGACATAAAGATATCCATCTACGATATCAGACCACTTCATTTCGCATAAATCACCAACTCGTTGCCCGGTAACAACAGCCAGTTCCATTGCAAGTCTGAGCCAACATGGTGATGATTCTGCTGCTTGATAAATTTTCAGGTATTCGTCAGCCGTAAGTCTTGATCTCCTTACCTCTGATTTTGCTGCGCGAGTGGCAGCGACATGGTTTGTTGTTATATGGCCTTCAGCTATTGCCTCTCGGAATGCATCGCTCAGTGTTGATCTGATTAACTTGGCTGACGCCGCCTTGCCCTCGTCTATGTATCCATTGAGCATTGCCGCAATTTCTTTTGTGGTGATGTCTTCAAGTGGAGCATCAGGCAGACCCCTCCTTATTGCTTTAATTTTGCTCATGTAATTTATGAGTGTCTTCTGCTTGATTCCTCTGCTGGCCAGGATTTTTTCGTAGCGATCAAGCCATGAATGTAACGTAACGGAATTATCACTGTTGATTCTCGCTGTCAGAGGCTTGTGTTTGTGTCCTGAAAATAACTCAATGTTGGCCTGTATAGCTTCAGTGATTGCGATTCGCCTGTCTCTGCCTAATCCAAACTCTTTACCCGTCCTTGGGTCCCTGTAGCAGTAATATCCATTGTTTCTTATATAAAGGTTAGGGGGTAAATCCCGGCGCTCATGACTTCGCCTTCTTCCCATTTCTGATCCTCTTCAAAAGGCCACCTGTTACTGGTCGATTTAAGTCAACCTTTACCGCTGATTCGTGGAACAGATACTCTCTTCCATCCTTAACCGGAGGTGGGAATATCCTGCATTCCCGAACCCATCGACGAACTGTTTCAAGGCTTCTTGGACGTCGCTGGCGTGCGTTCCACTCCTGAAGTGTCAAGTACATCGCAAAGTCTCCGCAATTACACGCAAGAAAAAACCGCCATCAGGCGGCTTGGTGTTCTTTCAGTTCTTCAATTCGAATATTGGTTACGTCTGCATGTGCTATCTGCGCCCATATCATCCAGTGGTCGTAGCAGTCGTTGATGTTCTCCGCTTCGATAACTCTGTTGAATGGCTCTCCATTCCATTCTCCTGTGACTCGGAAGTGCATTTATCATCTCCATAAAACAAAACCCGCCGTAGCGAGTTCAGATAAAATAAATCCCCGCGAGTGCGAGGATTGTTATGTAATATTGGGTTTAATCATCTATATGTTTTGTACAGAGAGGGCAAGTATCGTTTCCACCGTACTCGTGATAATAATTTTGCACGGTATCAGTCATTTCTCGCACATTGCAGAATGGGGATTTGTCTTCATTAGACTTATAAACCTTCATGGAATATTTGTATGCCGACTCTATATCTATACCTTCATCTACATAAACACCTTCGTGATGTCTGCATGGAGACAAGACACCGGATCTGCACAACATTGATAACGCCCAATCTTTTTGCTCAGACTCTAACTCATTGATACTCATTTATAAACTCCTTGCAATGTATGTCGTTTCAGCTAAACGGTATCAGCAATGTTTATGTAAAGAAACAGTAAGATAATACTCAACCCGATGTTTGAGTACGGTCATCATCTGACACTACAGACTCTGGCATCGCTGTGAAGACGACGCGAAATTCAGCATTTTCACAAGCGTTATCTTTTACAAAACCGATCTCACTCTCCTTTGATGCGAATGCCAGCGTCAGACATCATATGCAGATACTCACCTGCATCCTGAACCCATTGACCTCCAACCCCGTAATAGCGATGCGTAATGATGTCGATAGTTACTAACGGGTCTTGTTCGATTAACTGCCGCAGAAACTCTTCCAGGTCACCAGTGCAGTGCTTGATAACAGGAGTCTTCCCAGGATGGCGAACAACAAGAAACTGGTTTCCGTCTTCACGGACTTCGTTGCTTTCCAGTTTAGCAATACGCTTACTCCCATCCGAGATAACACCTTCGTAATACTCACGCTGCTCGTTGAGTTTTGATTTTGCTGTTTCAAGCTCAACACGCAGTTTCCCTACTGTTAGCGCAATATCCTCGTTCTCCTGGTCGCGGCGTTTGATGTATTGCTGGTTTCTTTCCCGTTCATCCAGCAGTTCCAGCACAATCGATGGTGTTACCAATTCATGGAAAAGGTCTGCGTCAAATCCCCAGTCGTCATGCATTGCCTGCTCTGCCGCTTCACGCAGTGCCTGAGAGTTAATTTCGCTCACTTCGAACCTCTCTGTTTACTGATAAGTTCCAGATCCTCCTGGCAACTTGCACAAGTCCGACAACCCTGAACGACCAGGCGTCTTCGTTCATCTATCGGATCGCCACACTCACAACAATGAGTGGCAGATATAGCCTGGTGGTTCAGGCGGCGCATTTTTATTGCTGTGTTGCGCTGTAATTCTTCTATTTCTGATGCTGAATCAATGATGTCTGCCATCTTTCATTAATCCCTGAACTGTTGGTTAATACGCTTGAGGGTGAATGCGAATAATAAAAAAGGAGCCTGTAGCTCCCTGATGATTTTGCTTTTCATGTTCATCGTTCCTTAAAGACGCCGTTTAACATGCCGATTGCCAGGCTTAAATGAGTCGGTGTGAATCCCATCAGCGTTACCGTTTCGCGGTGCTTCTTCAGTACGCTACGGCAAATGTCATCGACGTTTTTATCCGGAAACTGCTGTCTGGCTTTTTTTGATTTCAGAATTAGCCTGACGGGCAATGCTGCGAAGGGCGTTTTCCTGCTGAGGTGTCATTGAACAAGTCCCATGTCGGCAAGCATAAGCACACAGAATATGAAGCCCGCTGCCAGAAAAATGCATTCCGTGGTTGTCATACCTGGTTTCTCTCATCTGCTTCTGCTTTCGCCACCATCATTTCCAGCTTTTGTGAAAGGGATGCGGCTAACGTATGAAATTCTTCGTCTGTTTCTACTGGTATTGGCACAAACCTGATTCCAATTTGAGCAAGGCTATGTGCCATCTCGATACTCGTTCTTAACTCAACAGAAGATGCTTTGTGCATACAGCCCCTCGTTTATTATTTATCTCCTCAGCCAGCCGCTGTGCTTTCAGTGGATTTCGGATAACAGAAAGGCCGGGAAATACCCAGCCTCGCTTTGTAACGGAGTAGACGAAAGTGATTGCGCCTACCCGGATATTATCGTGAGGATGCGTCATCGCCATTGCTCCCCAAATACAAAACCAATTTCAGCCAGTGCCTCGTCCATTTTTTCGATGAACTCCGGCACGATCTCGTCAAAACTCGCCATGTACTTTTCATCCCGCTCAATCACGACATAATGCAGGCCTTCACGCTTCATACGCGGGTCATAGTTGGCAAAGTACCAGGCATTTTTTCGCGTCACCCACATGCTGTACTGCACCTGGGCCATGTAAGCTGACTTTATGGCCTCGAAACCACCGAGCCGGAACTTCATGAAATCCCGGGAGGTAAACGGGCATTTCAGTTCAAGGCCGTTGCCGTCACTGCATAAACCATCGGGAGAGCAGGCGGTACGCATACTTTCGTCGCGATAGATGATCGGGGATTCAGTAACATTCACGCCGGAAGTGAATTCAAACAGGGTTCTGGCGTCGTTCTCGTACTGTTTTCCCCAGGCCAGTGCTTTAGCGTTAACTTCCGGAGCCACACCGGTGCAAACCTCAGCAAGCAGGGTGTGGAAGTAGGACATTTTCATGTCAGGCCACTTCTTTCCGGAGCGGGGTTTTGCTATCACGTTGTGAACTTCTGAAGCGGTGATGACGCCGAGCCGTAATTTGTGCCACGCATCATCCCCCTGTTCGACAGCTCTCACATCGATCCCGGTACGCTGCAGGATAATGTCCGGTGTCATGCTGCCACCTTCTGCTCTGCGGCTTTCTGTTTCAGGAATCCAAGAGCTTTTACTGCTTCGGCCTGTGTCAGTTCTGACGATGCACGAATGTCGCGGCGAAATATCTGGGAACAGAGCGGCAATAAGTCGTCATCCCATGTTTTATCCAGGGCGATCAGCAGAGTGTTAATCTCCTGCATGGTTTCATCGTTAACCGGAGTGATGTCGCGTTCCGGCTGACGTTCTGCAGTGTATGCAGTATTTTCGACAATGCGCTCGGCTTCATCCTTGTCATAGATACCAGCAAATCCGAAGGCCAGACGGGCACACTGAATCATGGCTTTATGACGTAACATCCGTTTGGGATGCGACTGCCACGGCCCCGTGATTTCTCTGCCTTCGCGAGTTTTGAATGGTTCGCGGCGGCATTCATCCATCCATTCGGTAACGCAGATCGGATGATTACGGTCCTTGCGGTAAATCCGGCATGTACAGGATTCATTGTCCTGCTCAAAGTCCATGCCATCAAACTGCTGGTTTTCATTGATGATGCGGGACCAGCCATCAACGCCCACCACCGGAACGATGCCATTCTGCTTATCAGGAAAGGCGTAAATTTCTTTCGTCCACGGATTAAGGCCGTACTGGTTGGCAACGATCAGTAATGCGATGAACTGCGCATCGCTGGCATCACCTTTAAATGCCGTCTGGCGAAGAGTGGTGATCAGTTCCTGTGGGTCGACAGAATCCATGCCGACACGTTCAGCCAGCTTCCCAGCCAGCGTTGCGAGTGCAGTACTCATTCGTTTTATACCTCTGAATCAATATCAACCTGGTGGTGAGCAATGGTTTCAACCATGTACCGGATGTGTTCTGCCATGCGCTCCTGAAACTCAACATCGTCATCAAACGCACGGGTAATGGATTTTTTGCTGGCCCCGTGGCGTTGCAAATGATCGATGCATAGCGATTCAAACAGGTGCTGGGGCAGGCCTTTTTCCATGTCGTCTGCCAGTTCTGCCTCTTTCTCTTCACGGGCGAGCTGCTGGTAGTGACGCGCCCAGCTCTGAGCCTCAAGACGATCCTGAATGTAATAAGCGTTCATGGCTGAACTCCTGAAATAGCTGTGAAAATATCGCCCGCGAAATGCCGGGCTGATTAGGAAAACAGGAAAGGGGGTTAGTGAATGCTTTTGCTTGATCTCAGTTTCAGTATTAATATCCATTTTTTATAAGCGTCGACGGCTTCACGAAACATCTTTTCATCGCCAATAAAAGTGGCGATAGTGAATTTAGTCTGGATAGCCATAAGTGTTTGATCCATTCTTTGGGACTCCTGGCTGATTAAGTATGTCGATAAGGCGTTTCCATCCGTCACGTAATTTACGGGTGATTCGTTCAAGTAAAGATTCGGAAGGGCAGCCAGCAACAGGCCACCCTGCAATGGCATATTGCATGGTGTGCTCCTTATTTATACATAACGAAAAACGCCTCGAGTGAAGCGTTATTGGTATGCGGTAAAACCGCACTCAGGCGGCCTTGATAGTCATATCATCTGAATCAAATATTCCTGATGTATCGATATCGGTAATTCTTATTCCTTCGCTACCATCCATTGGAGGCCATCCTTCCTGACCATTTCCATCATTCCAGTCGAACTCACACACAACACCATATGCATTTAAGTCGCTTGAAATTGCTATAAGCAGAGCATGTTGCGCCAGCATGATTAATACAGCATTTAATACAGAGCCGTGTTTATTGAGTCGGTATTCAGAGTCTGACCAGAAATTATTAATCTGGTGAAGTTTTTCCTCTGTCATTACGTCATGGTCGATTTCAATTTCTATTGATGCTTTCCAGTCGTAATCAATGATGTATTTTTTGATGTTTGACATCTGTTCATATCCTCACAGATAAAAAATCGCCCTCACACTGGAGGGCAAAGAAGATTTCCAATAATCAGAACAAGTCGGCTCCTGTTTAGTTACGAGCGACATTGCTCCGTGTATTCACTCGTTGGAATGAATACACAGTGCAGTGTTTATTCTGTTATTTATGCCAAAAATAAAGGCCACTATCAGGCAGCTTTGTTGTTCTGTTTACCAAGTTCTCTGGCAATCATTGCCGTCGTTCGTATTGCCCATTTATCGACATATTTCCCATCTTCCATTACAGGAAACATTTCTTCAGGCTTAACCATGCATTCCGATTGCAGCTTGCATCCATTGCATCGCTTGAATTGTCCACACCATTGATTTTTATCAATAGTCGTAGTCATACGGATAGTCCTGGTATTGTTCCATCACATCCTGAGGATGCTCTTCGAACTCTTCAAATTCTTCTTCCATATATCACCTTAAATAGTGGATTGCGGTAGTAAAGATTGTGCCTGTCTTTTAACCACATCAGGCTCGGTGGTTCTCGTGTACCCCTACAGCGAGAAATCGGATAAACTATTACAACCCCTACAGTTTGATGAGTATAGAAATGGATCCACTCGTTATTCTCGGACGAGTGTTCAGTAATGAACCTCTGGAGAGAACCATGTATATGATCGTTATCTGGGTTGGACTTCTGCTTTTAAGCCCAGATAACTGGCCTGAATATGTTAATGAGAGAATCGGTATTCCTCATGTGTGGCATGTTTTCGTCTTTGCTCTTGCATTTTCGCTAGCAATTAATGTGCATCGATTATCAGCTATTGCCAGCGCCAGATATAAGCGATTTAAGCTAAGAAAACGCATTAAGATGCAAAACGATAAAGTGCGATCAGTAATTCAAAACCTTACAGAAGAGCAATCTATGGTTTTGTGCGCAGCCCTTAATGAAGGCAGGAAGTATGTGGTTACATCAAAACAATTCCCATACATTAGTGAGTTGATTGAGCTTGGTGTGTTGAACAAAACTTTTTCCCGATGGAATGGAAAGCATATATTATTCCCTATTGAGGATATTTACTGGACTGAATTAGTTGCCAGCTATGATCCATATAATATTGAGATAAAGCCAAGGCCAATATCTAAGTAACTAGATAAGAGGAATCGATTTTCCCTTAATTTTCTGGCGTCCACTGCATGTTATGCCGCGTTCGCCAGGCTTGCTGTACCATGTGCGCTGATTCTTGCGCTCAATACGTTGCAGGTTGCTTTCAATCTGTTTGTGGTATTCAGCCAGCACTGTAAGGTCTATCGGATTTAGTGCGCTTTCTACTCGTGATTTCGGTTTGCGATTCAGCGAGAGAATAGGGCGGTTAACTGGTTTTGCGCTTACCCCAACCAACAGGGGATTTGCTGCTTTCCATTGAGCCTGTTTCTCTGCGCGACGTTCGCGGCGGCGTGTTTGTGCATCCATCTGGATTCTCCTGTCAGTTAGCTTTGGTGGTGTGTGGCAGTTGTAGTCCTGAACGAAAACCCCCCGCGATTGGCACATTGGCAGCTAATCCGGAATCGCACTTACGGCCAATGCTTCGTTTCGTATCACACACCCCAAAGCCTTCTGCTTTGAATGCTGCCCTTCTTCAGGGCTTAATTTTTAAGAGCGTCACCTTCATGGTGGTCAGTGCGTCCTGCTGATGTGCTCAGTATCACCGCCAGTGGTATTTATGTCAACACCGCCAGAGATAATTTATCACCGCAGATGGTTATCTGTATGTTTTTTATATGAATTTATTTTTTGCAGGGGGGCATTGTTTGGTAGGTGAGAGATCTGAATTGCTATGTTTAGTGAGTTGTATCTATTTATTTTTCAATAAATACAATTGGTTATGTGTTTTGGGGGCGATCGTGAGGCAAAGAAAACCCGGCGCTGAGGCCGGGTTATTCTTGTTCTCTGGTCAAATTATATAGTTGGAAAACAAGGATGCATATATGAATGAACGATGCAGAGGCAATGCCGATGGCGATAGTGGGTATCATGTAGCCGCTTATGCTGGAAAGAAGCAATAACCCGCAGAAAAACAAAGCTCCAAGCTCAACAAAACTAAGGGCATAGACAATAACTACCGATGTCATATACCCATACTCTCTAATCTTGGCCAGTCGGCGCGTTCTGCTTCCGATTAGAAACGTCAAGGCAGCAATCAGGATTGCAATCATGGTTCCTGCATATGATGACAATGTCGCCCCAAGACCATCTCTATGAGCTGAAAAAGAAACACCAGGAATGTAGTGGCGGAAAAGGAGATAGCAAATGCTTACGATAACGTAAGGAATTATTACTATGTAAACACCAGGCATGATTCTGTTCCGCATAATTACTCCTGATAATTAATCCTTAACTTTGCCCACCTGCCTTTTAAAACATTCCAGTATATCACTTTTCATTCTTGCGTAGCAATATGCCATCTCTTCAGCTATCTCAGCATTGGTGACCTTGTTCAGAGGCGCTGAGAGATGGCCTTTTTCTGATAGATAATGTTCTGTTAAAATATCTCCGGCCTCATCTTTTGCCCGCAGGCTAATGTCTGAAAATTGAGGTGACGGGTTAAAAATAATATCCTTGGCAACCTTTTTTATATCCCTTTTAAATTTTGGCTTAATGACTATATCCAATGAGTCAAAAAGCTCCCCTTCAATATCTGTTGCCCCTAAGACCTTTAATATATCGCCAAATACAGGTAGCTTGGCTTCTACCTTCACCGTTGTTCGGCCGATGAAATGCATATGCATAACATCGTCTTTGGTGGTTCCCCTCATCAGTGGCTCTATCTGAACGCGCTCTCCACTGCTTAATGACATTCCTTTCCCGATTAAAAAATCTGTCAGATCGGATGTGGTCGGCCCGAAAACAGTTCTGGCAAAACCAATGGTGTCGCCTTCAACAAACAAAAAAGATGGGAATCCCAATGATTCGTCATCTGCGAGGCTGTTCTTAATATCTTCAACTGAAGCTTTAGAGCGATTTATCTTCTGAACCAGACTCTTGTCATTTGTTTTGGTAAAGAGAAAAGTTTTTCCATCGATTTTATGAATATACAAATAATTGGAGCCAACCTGCAGGTGATGATTATCAGCCAGCAGAGAATTAAGGAAAACAGACAGGTTTATTGAGCGCTTATCTTTCCCTTTATTTTTGCTGCGGTAAGTCGCATAAAAACCATTCTTCATAATTCAATCCATTTACTATGTTATGTTCTGAGGGGAGTGAAAATTCCCCTAATTCGATGAAGATTCTTGCTCAATTGTTATCAGCTATGCGCCGACCAGAACACCTTGCCGATCAGCCAAACGTCTCTTCAGGCCACTGACTAGCGATAACTTTCCCCACAACGGAACAACTCTCATTGCATGGGATCATTGGGTACTGTGGGTTTAGTGGTTGTAAAAACACCTGACCGCTATCCCTGATCAGTTTCTTGAAGGTAAACTCATCACCCCCAAGTCTGGCTATGCAGAAATCACCTGGCTCAACAGCCTGCTCAGGGTCAACGAGAATTAACATTCCGTCAGGAAAGCTTGGCTTGGAGCCTGTTGGTGCGGTCATGGAATTACCTTCAACCTCAAGCCAGAATGCAGAATCACTGGCTTTTTTGGTTGTGCTTACCCATCTCTCCGCATCACCTTTGGTAAAGGTTCTAAGCTTAGGTGAGAACATCCCTGCCTGAACATGAGAAAAAACAGGGTACTCATACTCACTTCTAAGTGACGGCTGCATACTAACCGCTTCATACATCTCGTAGATTTCTCTGGCGATTGAAGGGCTAAATTCTTCAACGCTAACTTTGAGAATTTTTGTAAGCAATGCGGCGTTATAAGCATTTAATGCATTGATGCCATTAAATAAAGCACCAACGCCTGACTGCCCCATCCCCATCTTGTCTGCGACAGATTCCTGGGATAAGCCAAGTTCATTTTTCTTTTTTTCATAAATTGCTTTAAGGCGACGTGCGTCCTCAAGCTGCTCTTGTGTTAATGGTTTCTTTTTTGTGCTCATACGTTAAATCTATCACCGCAAGGGATAAATATCTAACACCGTGCGTGTTGACTATTTTACCTCTGGCGGTGATAATGGTTGCATGTACTAAGGAGGTTGTATGGAACAACGCATAACCCTGAAAGATTATGCAATGCGCTTTGGGCAAACCAAGACAGCTAAAGATCTCGGCGTATATCAAAGCGCGATCAACAAGGCCATTCATGCAGGCCGAAAGATTTTTTTAACTATAAACGCTGATGGAAGCGTTTATGCGGAAGAGGTAAAGCCCTTCCCGAGTAACAAAAAAACAACAGCATAAATAACCCCGCTCTTACACATTCCAGCCCTGAAAAAGGGCATCAAATTAAACCACACCTATGGTGTATGCATTTATTTGCATACATTCAATCAATTGTTATCTAAGGAAATACTTACATATGGTTCGTGCAAACAAACGCAACGAGGCTCTACGAATCGAGAGTGCGTTGCTTAACAAAATCGCAATGCTTGGAACTGAGAAGACAGCGGAAGCTGTGGGCGTTGATAAGTCGCAGATCAGCAGGTGGAAGAGGGACTGGATTCCAAAGTTCTCAATGCTGCTTGCTGTTCTTGAATGGGGGGTCGTTGACGACGACATGGCTCGATTGGCGCGACAAGTTGCTGCGATTCTCACCAATAAAAAACGCCCGGCGGCAACCGAGCGTTCTGAACAAATCCAGATGGAGTTCTGAGGTCATTACTGGATCTATCAACAGGAGTCATTATGACAAATACAGCAAAAATACTCAACTTCGGCAGAGGTAACTTTGCCGGACAGGAGCGTAATGTGGCAGATCTCGATGATGGTTACGCCAGACTATCAAATATGCTGCTTGAGGCTTATTCGGGCGCAGATCTGACCAAGCGACAGTTTAAAGTGCTGCTTGCCATTCTGCGTAAAACCTATGGGTGGAATAAACCAATGGACAGAATCACCGATTCTCAACTTAGCGAGATTACAAAGTTACCTGTCAAACGGTGCAATGAAGCCAAGTTAGAACTCGTCAGAATGAATATTATCAAGCAGCAAGGCGGCATGTTTGGACCAAATAAAAACATCTCAGAATGGTGCATCCCTCAAAACGAGGGAAAATCCCCTAAAACGAGGGATAAAACATCCCTCAAATTGGGGGATTGCTATCCCTCAAAACAGGGGGACACAAAAGACACTATTACAAAAGAAAAAAGAAAAGATTATTCGTCAGAGAATTCTGGCGAATCCTCTGACCAGCCAGAAAACGACCTTTCTGTGGTGAAACCGGATGCTGCAATTCAGAGCGGCAGCAAGTGGGGGACAGCAGAAGACCTGACCGCCGCAGAGTGGATGTTTGACATGGTGAAGACTATCGCACCATCAGCCAGAAAACCGAATTTTGCTGGGTGGGCTAACGATATCCGCCTGATGCGTGAACGTGACGGACGTAACCACCGCGACATGTGTGTGCTGTTCCGCTGGGCATGCCAGGACAACTTCTGGTCCGGTAACGTGCTGAGCCCGGCCAAACTCCGCGATAAGTGGACCCAACTCGAAATCAACCGTAACAAGCAACAGGCAGGCGTGACAGCCAGCAAACCAAAACTCGACCTGACAAACACAGACTGGATTTACGGGGTGGATCTATGAAAAACATCGCCGCACAGATGGTTAACTTTGACCGTGAGCAGATGCGTCGGATCGCCAACAACATGCCGGAACAGTACGACGAAAAGCCGCAGGTACAGCAGGTAGCGCAGATCATCAACGGTGTGTTCAGCCAGTTACTGGCAACTTTCCCGGCGAGCCTGGCTAACCGTGACCAGAACGAAGTGAACGAAATCCGTCGCCAGTGGGTTCTGGCTTTTCGGGAAAACGGGATCACCACGATGGAACAGGTTAACGCAGGAATGCGCGTAGCCCGTCGGCAGAATCGACCATTTCTGCCATCACCCGGGCAGTTTGTTGCATGGTGCCGGGAAGAAGCATCCGTTACCGCCGGACTGCCAAACGTCAGCGAGCTGGTTGATATGGTTTACGAGTATTGCCGGAAGCGAGGCCTGTATCCGGATGCGGAGTCTTATCCGTGGAAATCAAACGCGCACTACTGGCTGGTTACCAACCTGTATCAGAACATGCGGGCCAATGCGCTTACTGATGCGGAATTACGCCGTAAGGCCGCAGATGAGCTTGTCCATATGACTGCGAGAATTAACCGTGGTGAGGCGATCCCTGAACCAGTAAAACAACTTCCTGTCATGGGCGGTAGACCTCTAAATCGTGCACAGGCTCTGGCGAAGATCGCAGAAATCAAAGCTAAGTTCGGACTGAAAGGAGCAAGTGTATGACGGGCAAAGAGGCAATTATTCATTACCTGGGGACGCATAATAGCTTCTGTGCGCCGGACGTTGCCGCGCTAACAGGCGCAACAGTAACCAGCATAAATCAGGCCGCGGCTAAAATGGCACGGGCAGGTCTTCTGGTTATCGAAGGTAAGGTCTGGCGAACGGTGTATTACCGGTTTGCTACCAGGGAAGAACGGGAAGGAAAGATGAGCACGAACCTGGTTTTTAAGGAGTGTCGCCAGAGTGCCGCGATGAAACGGGTATTGGCGGTATATGGAGTTAAAAGATGACCATCTACATTACTGAGCTAATAACAGGCCTGCTGGTAATCGCAGGCCTTTTTATTTGGGGGAGAGGGAAGTCATGAAAAAACTAACCTTTGAAATTCGATCTCCAGCACATCAGCAAAACGCTATTCACGCAGTACAGCAAATCCTTCCAGACCCAACCAAACCAATCGTAGTAACCATTCAGGAACGCAACCGCAGCTTAGACCAAAACAGGAAGCTATGGGCCTGCTTAGGTGACGTCTCTCGTCAGGTTGAATGGCATGGTCGCTGGCTGGATGCAGAAAGCTGGAAGTGTGTGTTTACCGCAGCATTAAAGCAGCAGGATGTTGTTCCTAACCTTGCCGGGAATGGCTTTGTGGTAATAGGCCAGTCAACCAGCAGGATGCGTGTAGGCGAATTTGCGGAGCTATTAGAGCTTATACAGGCATTCGGTACAGAGCGTGGCGTTAAGTGGTCAGACGAAGCGAGACTGGCTCTGGAGTGGAAAGCGAGATGGGGAGACAGGGCTGCATGATAAATGTCGTTAGTTTCTCCGGTGGCAGGACGTCAGCATATTTGCTCTGGCTAATGGAGCAAAAGCGACGGGCAGGTAAAGACGTGCATTACGTTTTCATGGATACAGGTTGTGAACATCCAATGACATATCGGTTTGTCAGGGAAGTTGTGAAGTTCTGGGATATACCGCTCACCGTATTGCAGGTTGATATCAACCCGGAGCTTGGACAGCCAAATGGTTATACGGTATGGGAACCAAAGGATATTCAGACGCGAATGCCTGTTCTGAAGCCATTTATCGATATGGTAAAGAAATATGGCACTCCATACGTCGGCGGCGCGTTCTGCACTGACAGATTAAAACTCGTTCCCTTCACCAAATACTGTGATGACCATTTCGGGCGAGGGAATTACACCACGTGGATTGGCATCAGAGCTGATGAACCGAAGCGGCTAAAGCCAAAGCCTGGAATCAGATATCTTGCTGAACTGTCAGACTTTGAGAAGGAAGATATCCTCGCATGGTGGAAGCAACAACCATTCGATTTGCAAATACCGGAACATCTCGGTAACTGCATATTCTGCATTAAAAAATCAACGCAAAAAATCGGACTTGCCTGCAAAGATGAGGAGGGATTGCAGCGTGTTTTTAATGAGGTCATCACGGGATCCCATGTGCGTGACGGACATCGGGAAACGCCAAAGGAGATTATGTACCGAGGAAGAATGTCGCTGGACGGTATCGCGAAAATGTATTCAGAAAATGATTATCAAGCCCTGTATCAGGACATGGTACGAGCTAAAAGATTCGATACCGGCTCTTGTTCTGAGTCATGCGAAATATTTGGAGGGCAGCTTGATTTCGACTTCGGGAGGGAAGCTGCATGATGCGATGTTATCGGTGCGGTGAATGCAAAGAAGATAACCGCTTCCGACCAAATCAACCTTACTGGAATCGATGGTGTCTCCGGTGTGAAAGAACACCAACAGGGGTGTTACCACTACCGCAGGAAAAGGAGGACGTGTGGCGAGACAGCGACGAAGTATCACCGACATAATCTGCGAAAACTGCAAATACCTTCCAACGAAACGCACCAGAAATAAACCCAAGCCAATCCCAAAAGAATCTGACGTAAAAACCTTCAACTACACGGCTCACCTGTGGGATATCCGGTGGCTAAGACGTCGTGCGAGGAAAACAAGGTGATTGACCAAAATCGAAGTTACGAACAAGAAAGCGTCGAGCGAGCTTTAACGTGCGCTAACTGCGGTCAGAAGCTGCATGTGCTGGAAGTTCACGTGTGTGAGCACTGCTGCGCAGAACTGATGAGCGATCCGAATAGCTCGATGCACGAGGAAGAAGATGATGGCTAAACCAGCGCGAAGACGATGTAAAAACGATGAATGCCGGGAATGGTTTCACCCTGCATTCGCTAATCAGTGGTGGTGCTCTCCAGAGTGTGGAACCAAGATAGCACTCGAACGACGAAGTAAAGAACGCGAAAAAGCGGAAAAAGCAGCAGAGAAGAAACGACGACGAGAGGAGCAGAAACAGAAAGATAAACTTAAGATTCGAAAACTCGCCTTAAAGCCCCGCAGTTACTGGATTAAACAAGCCCAACAAGCCGTAAACGCCTTCATCAGAGAAAGAGACCGCGACTTACCATGTATCTCGTGCGGAACGCTCACGTCTGCTCAGTGGGATGCCGGACATTACCGGACAACTGCTGCGGCACCTCAACTCCGATTTAATGAACGCAATATTCACAAGCAATGCGTGGTGTGCAACCAGCACAAAAGCGGAAATCTCGTTCCGTATCGCGTCGAACTGATTAGCCGCATCGGGCAGGAAGCAGTAGACGAAATCGAATCAAACCATAACCGCCATCGCTGGACTATCGAAGAGTGCAAGGCGATCAAGGCAGAGTACCAACAGAAACTCAAAGACCTGCGAAATAGCAGAAGTGAGGCCGCATGACGTTCTCAGTAAAAACCATTCCAGACATGCTCGTTGAAACATACGGAAATCAGACAGAAGTAGCACGCAGACTGAAATGTAGTCGCGGTACGGTCAGAAAATACGTTGATGATAAAGACGGGAAAATGCACGCCATCGTCAACGACGTTCTCATGGTTCATCGCGGATGGAGTGAAAGAGATGCGCTATTACGAAAAAATTGATGGCAGCAAATACCGAAATATTTGGGTAGTTGGCGATCTGCACGGATGCTACACGAACCTGATGAACAAACTGGATACGATTGGATTCGACAACAAAAAAGACCTGCTTATCTCGGTGGGCGATTTGGTTGATCGTGGTGCAGAGAACGTTGAATGCCTGGAATTAATCACATTCCCCTGGTTCAGAGCTGTACGTGGAAACCATGAGCAAATGATGATTGATGGCTTATCAGAGCGTGGAAACGTTAATCACTGGCTGCTTAATGGCGGTGGCTGGTTCTTTAATCTCGATTACGACAAAGAAATTCTGGCTAAAGCTCTTGCCCATAAAGCAGATGAACTTCCGTTAATCATCGAACTGGTGAGCAAAGATAAAAAATATGTTATCTGCCACGCCGATTATCCCTTTGACGAATACGAGTTTGGAAAGCCAGTTGATCATCAGCAGGTAATCTGGAACCGCGAACGAATCAGCAACTCACAAAACGGGATCGTGAAAGAAATCAAAGGCGCGGACACGTTCATCTTTGGTCATACGCCAGCAGTGAAACCACTCAAGTTTGCCAACCAAATGTATATCGATACCGGCGCAGTGTTCTGCGGAAACCTAACATTGATTCAGGTACAGGGAGAAGGCGCATGAGACTCGAAAGCGTAGCTAAATTTCATTCGCCAAAAAGCCCGATGATGAGCGACTCACCACGGGCCACGGCTTCTGACTCTCTTTCCGGTACTGATGTGATGGCTGCTATGGGGATGGCGCAATCACAAGCCGGATTCGGTATGGCTGCATTCTGCGGTAAGCACGAACTCAGCCAGAACGACAAACAAAAGGCTATCAACTATCTGATGCAATTTGCACACAAGGTATCGGGGAAATACCGTGGTGTGGCAAAGCTTGAAGGAAATACTAAGGCAAAGGTACTGCAAGTGCTCGCAACATTCGCTTATGCGGATTATTGCCGTAGTGCCGCGACGCCGGGGGCAAGATGCAGAGATTGCCATGGTACAGGCCGTGCGGTTGATATTGCCAAAACAGAGCTGTGGGGGAGAGTTGTCGAGAAAGAGTGCGGAAGATGCAAAGGCGTCGGCTATTCAAGGATGCCAGCAAGCGCAGCATATCGCGCTGTGACGATGCTAATCCCAAACCTTACCCAACCCACCTGGTCACGCACTGTTAAGCCGCTGTATGACGCTCTGGTGGTGCAATGCCACAAAGAAGAGTCAATCGCAGACAACATTTTGAATGCGGTCACACGTTAGCAGCATGATTGCCACGGATGGCAACATATTAACGGCATGATATTGACTTATTGAATAAAATTGGGTAAATTTGACTCAACGATGGGTTAATTCGCTCGTTGTGGTAGTGAGATGAAAAGAGGCGGCGCTTACTACCGATTCCGCCTAGTTGGTCACTTCGACGTATCGTCTGGAACTCCAACCATCGCAGGCAGAGAGGTCTGCAAAATGCAATCCCGAAACAGTTCGCAGGTAATAGTTAGAGCCTGCATAACGGTTTCGGGATTTTTTATATCTGCACAACAGGTAAGAGCATTGAGTCGATAATCGTGAAGAGTCGGCGAGCCTGGTTAGCCAGTGCTCTTTCCGTTGTGCTGAATTAAGCGAATACCGGAAGCAGAACCGGATCACCAAATGCGTACAGGCGTCATCGCCGCCCAGCAACAGCACAACCCAAACTGAGCCGTAGCCACTGTCTGTCCTGAATTCATTAGTAATAGTTACGCTGCGGCCTTTTACACATGACCTTCGTGAAAGCGGGTGGCAGGAGGTCGCGCTAACAACCTCCTGCCGTTTTGCCCGTGCATATCGGTCACGAACAAATCTGATTACTAAACACAGTAGCCTGGATTTGTTCTATCAGTAATCGACCTTATTCCTAATTAAATAGAGCAAATCCCCTTATTGGGGGTAAGACATGAAGATGCCAGAAAAACATGACCTGTTGGCCGCCATTCTCGCGGCAAAGGAACAAGGCATCGGGGCAATCCTTGCGTTTGCAATGGCGTACCTTCGCGGCAGATATAATGGCGGTGCGTTTACAAAAACAGTAATCGACGCAACGATGTGCGCCATTATCGCCTAGTTCATTCGTGACCTTCTCGACTTCGCCGGACTAAGTAGCAATCTCGCTTATATAACGAGCGTGTTTATCGGCTACATCGGTACTGACTCGATTGGTTCGCTTATCAAACGCTTCGCTGCTAAAAAAGCCGGAGTAGAAGATGGTAGAAATCAATAATCAACGTAAGGCGTTCCTCGATATGCTGGCGTGGTCGGAGGGAACTGATAACGGACGTCAGAAAACCAGAAATCATGGTTATGACGTCATTGTAGGCGGAGAGCTATTTACTGATTACTCCGATCACCCTCGCAAACTTGTCACGCTAAACCCAAAACTCAAATCAACAGGCGCCGGACGCTACCAGCTTCTTTCCCGTTGGTGGGATGCCTACCGCAAGCAGCTTGGCCTGAAAGACTTCTCTCCGAAAAGTCAGGACGCTGTGGCATTGCAGCAGATTAAGGAGCGTGGCGCTTTACCTATGATTGATCGTGGTGATATCCGTCAGGCAATCGACCGTTGCAGCAATATCTGGGCTTCACTGCCGGGCGCTGGTTATGGTCAGTTCGAGCATAAGGCTGACAGCCTGATTGCAAAATTCAAAGAAGCGGGCGGAACGGTCAGAGAGATTGATGTATGAGCAGAGTCACCGCGATTATCTCCGCTCTGGTTATCTGCATCATCGTCTGCCTGTCATGGGCTGTTAATCATTACCGTGATAACGCCATTACCTACAAAGCCCAGCGCGACAAAAATGCCAGAGAACTGAAGCTGGCGAACGCGGCAATTACTGACATGCAGATGCGTCAGCGTGATGTTGCTGCGCTCGATGCAAAATACACGAAGGAGTTAGCTGATGCTAAAGCTGAAAATGATGCTCTGCGTGATGATGTTGCCGCTGGTCGTCGTCGGTTGCACATCAAAGCAGTCTGTCAGTCAGTGCGTGAAGCCACCACCGCCTCCGGCGTGGATAATGCAGCCTCCCCCCGACTGGCAGACACCGCTGAACGGGATTATTTCACCCTCAGAGAGAGGCTGATCACTATGCAAAAACAACTGGAAGGAACCCAGAAGTATATTAATGAGCAGTGCAGATAGAGTTGCCCATATCGATGGGCAACTCATGCAATTATTGTGAGCAATACACACGCGCTTCCAGCGGAGTATAAATGCCTAAAGTAATAAAACCGAGCAATCCATTTACGAATGTTTGCTGGGTTTCTGTTTTAACAACATTTTCTGCGCCGCCACAAATTTTGGCTGCATCGACAGTTTTCTTCTGCCCAATTCCAGAAACGAAGAAATGATGGGTGATGGTTTCCTTTGGTGCTACTGCTGCCGGTTTGTTTTGAACAGTAAACGTCTGTTGAGCACATCCTGTAATAAGCAGGGCCAGCGCAGTAGCGAGTAGCATTTTTTTCATGGTGTTATTCCCGATGCTTTTTGAAGTTCGCAGAATCGTATGTGTAGAAAATTAAACAAACCCTAAACAATGAGTTGAAATTTCATATTGTTAATATTTATTAATGTATGTCAGGTGCGATGAATCGTCATTGTATTCCCGGATTAACTATGTCCACAGCCCTGACGGGGAACTTCTCTGCGGGAGTGTCCGGGAATAATTAAAACGATGCACACAGGGTTTAGCGCGTACACGTATTGCATTATGCCAACGCCCCGGTGCTGACACGGAAGAAACCGGACGTTATGATTTAGCGTGGAAAGATTTGTGTAGTGTTCTGAATGCTCTCAGTAAATAGTAATGAATTATCAAAGGTATAGTAATATCTTTTATGTTCATGGATATTTGTAACCCATCGGAAAACTCCTGCTTTAGCAAGATTTTCCCTGTATTGCTGAAATGTGATTTCTCTTGATTTCAACCTATCATAGGACGTTTCTATAAGATGCGTGTTTCTTGAGAATTTAACATTTACAACCTTTTTAAGTCCTTTTATTAACACGGTGTTATCGTTTTCTAACACGATGTGAATATTATCTGTGGCTAGATAGTAAATATAATGTGAGACGTTGTGACGTTTTAGTTCAGAATAAAACAATTCACAGTCTAAATCTTTTCGCACTTGATCGAATATTTCTTTAAAAATGGCAACCTGAGCCATTGGTAAAACCTTCCATGTGATACGAGGGCGCGTAGTTTGCATTATCGTTTTTATCGTTTCAATCTGGTCTGACCTCCTTGTGTTTTGTTGATGATTTATGTCAAATATTAGGAATGTTTTCACTTAATAGTATTGGTTGCGTAACAAAGTGCGGTCCTGCTGGCATTCTGGAGGGAAATACAACCGACAGATGTATGTAAGGCCAACGTGCTCAAATCTTCATACAGAAAGATTTGAAGTAATATTTTAACCGCTAGATGAAGAGCAAGCGCATGGAGCGACAAAATGAATAAAGAACAATCTGCTGATGATCCCTCCGTGGATCTGATTCGTGTAAAAAATATGCTTAATAGCACCATTTCTATGAGTTACCCTGATGTTGTAATTGCATGTATAGAACATAAGGTGTCTCTGGAAGCATTCAGAGCAATTGAGGCAGCGTTGGTGAAGCACGATAATAATATGAAGGATTATTCCCTGGTGGTTGACTGATCACCATAACTGCTAATCATTCAAACTATTTAGTCTGTGACAGAGCCAACACGCAGTCTGTCACTGTCAGGAAAGTGGTAAAACTGCAACTCAATTACTGCAATGCCCTCGTAATTAAGTGAATTTACAATATCGTCCTGTTCGGAGGGAAGAACGCGGGATGTTCATTCTTCATCACTTTTAATTGATGTATATGCTCTCTTTTCTGACGTTAGTCTCCGACGGCAGGCTTCAATGACCCAGGCTGAGAAATTCCCGGACCCTTTTTGCTCAAGAGCGATGTTAATTTGTTCAATCATTTGGTTAGGAAAGCGGATGTTGCGGGTTGTTGTTCTGCGGGTTCTGTTCTTCGTTGACATGAGGTTGCCCCGTATTCAGTGTCGCTGATTTGTATTGTCTGAAGTTGTTTTTACGTTAAGTTGATGCAGATCAATTAATACGATACCTGCGTCATAATTGATTATTTGACGTGGTTTGATGGCCTCCACGCACGTTGTGATATGTAGATGATAATCATTATCACTTTACGGGTCCTTTCCGGTGATCCGACAGGTTACGGGGCGGCGACCT
>CABEEJ010005564.1:34376-48687 GCA_901482245.1 Timema douglasi | reverse complement strand
CGCACACATGCACACACACCTCTATATAAGAGCAGCCTTGCAAGCAATTGCCTTTAAATTCTTCTGCAAGGCCAAATGATGTTTCATTCATTTGCTTTTGTAGGATTGTTTTGGATTTTTCTGTTTATCAAGTGATAATATCAACCTGTTGTTGAGTAAACTTGTTAGTCTCATATTGTCAAATTTAATATTCAAATTATATACTGCAATTATTTAACAAAGTAAAATACAGTGAGAATTTTGTAAAGTTCAAATTAATTTATCAAGATAGATAAATTTGTCCAAAAATTGTCATATGATTCAATAAACAGGGGAAACTAATAAAAACATTGTGATGTGCAAAATATTTTATAAGATATTTTTAAACTTTACATTCTTAAGAATTTATGTTAAGGCCCTTGGCCCTGTCAAGTGCAAGTTGAAAACCTATTTTGTGGGATAGTGGGCGGGAGGGTGAAAGGTCAAGGCGTGGCTTCACAACCGACCAAAGTATCCTTTCGCGCCAACAAGAACAGAGGGATCACAGAAACTCTAGATGGTGCTAGCTACAAGACAGGTCTTGCGGATAAATAATACATTTGGAAATATCAGTTTTCTCGAGAATGATTGAAATTTTAATTTAATATTTTCAAAACTCCATTTTATGATAATGTACCGATGTTGAGCTTTGTTCTAAAATGTTCTATTGGCCTGGTAAGCGATGAGTTTGTATATGCTCTGATTCTCTGGTACAAGCCTTCGGCCTGATAATACTTGCACATCTCAAAACACGTCCTAAGTGTGCAATACCGTTCACAAAAGAACATGAAGATTTATTATCAAAAGAATTCAATGCAATCCTTTGTTTATATTTATATGAAATTCAAGTAAGTGCAGGTGTGTTGAATAATATATTTTTACAAAAGTGTGGCATTTGGCAAAGTAATCATGATCATTTCTTTAAGCGTGAGGCAAGTCTAAAATTATTGAACAAATCACTGGTAAACTTATTTCTGACAATAATTATTAATCATATAAATTTCAAACTCAACCTCAAGTATAGTAATGATAAAAATGGGAAGAAAGACACGCTGCAACGAGTATCACTAATTATGGGACATAATATTCGGTGTCCAATATAGTGTGCTATAATACGAGACTTCACATATCTCCACAACGAGGGGCCAATATTCATAGTATAACATAGGACATACCAAGTGGGCCAGAGTCGAACTATTTCATATGGCTACCACATATGGCAAGAAACGCAATTTAAGTATTATACGGGGGGAATCAGAAAAACTTACCAAATGCAGAGCTTTTTGGTATTGGAATCTTGCTCAGCGTAGTTAGATCTCTTACTGGTTTGCTGTCTAGTTTAGCTGAAAAACAAACAAATGAGATTTATTGTCAAACTATTAATTTTGTTTTGTTAATTGTCAGAGTACTTAAAATTTGAGACTAAGCCTTTAATAAAGGTCCAGGATGTAACTCAACAACTTTTTAGTCTCGGCAAATTTGGGCTTGGAGCTGTGATGTGTGTGGCAATGGATGACTGATTGTTGGCTCTTTTTGTCCAGCTTTATTTTTGTTAAATGTGCAGATAACACATTCTTTTCATTGCACGAATATTAATGGTATTGAAATTTTCAAGATATTGTATTTTCTTTTAAATACAAGTTTTACTGTATATTCTAAACTTATTTTTATCTCAATAATCAATTGATTTAGATAAGTTTATTAAGTTTATCTTTATTTAATTACAGTTTGGTTCAATTTGATGGCCAGGAGATTTCCTTAAGATCACTTATATTTGACAAGAAATGAAAAAAACTTGAATTCAAAGATGCCTAAATTTTGTTCCAATCACAAGATTTTATCCTTTAATTTAATATATAAACTGTGCTGGGGTTCGGGGTTCAATCCTCTGTCCCAGCACAGATTTATCTTATTACCAAACCCTTCCTTAACCTCTGACAAGACATCTTATAAATATGGGGAGTGCCAGGCCTCCACCATGGTTCGGATTCCACGTTAAACTGTAGGTCCTCCATTTAATCTCACAATCACCCTACCATTACACATTAGCGTAAGTGCGTATAACCCGAATGGGTAGTAAGACGCGGTGCTAATAATAATAATATATAAATTTAAGATTTTACTCACATGTAAATAGTTCATCTTTGTTGGAATCAATTTTAGGCTTTCTATTAACTTTCTTGATTGCTCCTAAAATAAAACCAACCCACATAAATTAGTGTAAACAACAAGAGCAGTCATTTTTTTTAATACTAAAATTGACTAAATGCTTATAGCTTGGATTTATGTATTAAACTGATCAACAAAGGTTTTGTCCCAGAGCAAATAAGGGTGATCAAAAGGTAATTTTTTCCACCGATTCCAAAAACTGGTCTCGGAATTATTCTATCACATATAGCTGTAAGATTATTCCCACTTGAAGACTGTACAGTGCATAAGGAAACTCTTTACAAACCGGAATGGCTAGCAATTGCAGTTAAGGTAACAGAACGACCCCACCCTCTTTCCCACTTTATGAAAAAACCCTTCAAACCTTTTTTTACAACCCCAAGCTTTTCAAAGCCATGTAAATGACCTACTTCAGACATGATGAGTTAGATTTTTACTTGCTGTTTAAGTCAGATCAGTACTCCTGGGAAGTTGGTGGTCGGAGTTTGTTCTGTAAACATCTAATGCTGTGTTTTTTTACCATAAACTGTTGTCTATGTAGTTCATTGTACATTTTATGGTGTGTGTGTAACTCAGTATACATTTTAAGTGTTTATAATAACAAGTGGCATAGTGGCTAGATATTGTGTCAAACAGCCGGACTCTTTCGGTTACATTTGTGGCAAGGTAACATTTAAAAATTGCAAATGTGGTTTTTACTCCACTCATTGAGAAGTGCTATAAGTTTACTGTGGATGCATAATCGTTGACCAATTTTTTGTTGTCACTTGCATCAGCCTCCTCATGGGTTGGTCAAAGGGTTCTCAGCACATGAATTTTGCTGTTTCAATGATTTGGTGGAAATCAAAAGATTCTTTTACAGAGTGTTACTTTTGTCTTAAAAACATTTCAACCATTCAAAATCAATGCACTGTGAAATACCCTAATTTACCATCTGCCGTGAGGCCTGTACCTCATAGTCCAACCTCCAGAAAATGCCACACTAGGTGATGATGAACAAGAGGAAGAGCCTGTAGAGCATAGTGATGATGTAAAGTTTGATCCAACTTTAGTGGCTTTCAGTTTTATCTTCTGGACCACATTTACTTGTCTGAGATTTGGACCTATCTAAAAAGAAAGCTGAATTGTTAGGGTCCAGATTGAAAGGCTAGAATCTCCTCTACAGAGAAACAAAAGTATGTATTTTTAGAGAAAGGTAGTGACTAAGGATTTCTTTTCTCTTGAAGGAGGACTTGTTTTTTGTAATTATGTTTGTTCCATTATAGAAGCACTTGGTCACGAGTACAAAATGAAAGAGTGGCTTTTATTCATAGATCCTTCTAATGTTAGCTTGAAAGCTGTGCTTCTTCACAATGGAAATAAGTTTTCATCAGTGTGAATAGCTAATGCCTTCAACATGAAAGAAACACATGCGAGCATAAAATTCTTACTGGGAAAAATCAAGTATGAAGAATACAAATTAAATGTCAATGCTCTATCACTTGGACTTCAACTTGGTTTCATCAAGTACTGCTGTTTTCTTTGTGAGTGGGATAGCAGAGACTGGATAAATCACTACACCCATACACGGTGGCCAAAGCGAACATCACTAATCCCAGGAAAAGTGTATCTACCTCCACTACATATAAAAATTGGTCTTATAAATAGCTTTGTTAAAGCAATGGATTGAGGTGAACCTGAATTACATACTTAAAATATTCCCAAGAATCAGTGATGCAAAGATCAAAGAGGGGATCTTTGTAGGACTTCAACTAAGAGAAATAATTACAGATGAGAGCCTAAATGGTCAGTTGAACGAAGCTGAAAATTTTGCATGGGAGTCTTGCAAGGGTATATATGTGAACTTTTTAAGGAAACATAAGGTAGACAACTATAAAGAAATAGTGGATTACCTATTAAAATAGGCCTATTGCAAGACCTCAGGAAGTGACATGTCTTTGAGAATACATAGCTTGGATCTACACCTGGATTTCTTCAGTCATGGTAAACAATTCCAACAAGATATTTCTGGCATGGAAAAGCAGTACCAGTGCAAGTGGAGGCCAAGTAGGGTTGCTGACTATCGTCGGACCCGTAAGAGGGATGTTCGTGAGGCAAAATACAGCAGAAAATCCTAAACTTTTACCTTTTAGGTAAGATAGTCCTTTGCTATGCATGAATGCTAATAAATTGAAAATTGACACATAGGCACCGGAATAGAGCCCAGAACCTTTGGTTAAGCGTACTAATGCCCTTACACTGATCTCTGTAACTATAATAATTAATTCATCCCCCAAGCTTCACCTTTCATAAATAATTAATTGTATAGCGCTTCTTTCTTTCATGTGTTGTAATTCAAAATCCTTACATTTTAGAGAGATTCTAAAAAGCTATTCAAATTCAGCACAAAAAATACTATTTGATTCAACTTTTTCGTTTTTGGAACAGAAAAACAAAGTTTTTTTTTGTAGACCAGTGTTATTAATGCTACAAGTTTTCATAGACATGTGAATTGTTTATTTGATTGAAATTAATAGACTAGTAAATTTGAAGAATACATTTTTATAGATGATAGTAAGTCAAAATGTAAATGTTAAAGTGGCTTAAGCTAATTTTATCATTAAAGTCTTAAGCATAACAAAAAAAGGTTAAATGTATATGTGGTCAGCATTAAAAAAAAAGTCAAAGTATCAAGACATATTTAAAAAATGGCTTACTTTGGTAATCATTTAGATTTAAGTTAAAGTAAATAAAGTAAAAAAACTAAGATTTTTTTTACAAATTAAAGTTTATATTTCAATTTCTTTAACACAAAACCAACAAATTTTATGGCAAAACAATCATTTGATGTCCACCAAAAAATAGTATCTTTCCACAGTGAAAATATCAGTTGATCTTTAGTTTGAAGAATAACATGTACATTTTGGGCACAGTGGGAGTAATGCAACACTATACATAAATTGTAAATATACTTAAAATGTAAATTGTTGGGGATTTGCCAATAATATTATTTAGATAACATATTTTCACATTAACTTTAAAGAAGTGGGGGGAGGGGGTTAGTTAAAAACAGGGGAGAGGGGGGTAGTTAAAAACAGATTGGGAAAGGGAATGGAAATAAGAATTATGACCACATTAAGAATTACAACCACTATCTTTCACCTTGCTCAATTCCAGTGTATACCTTTTGAAGTGTCTTGTGGGAGCTGCTCCTTCGGGTCACCATAGCACTGAGTAAAGGTTATTGAACAGGAACCTGAAGAAATTAAGCTATCGTGCATTTTTGAAATTCCAGAAGTGTTTGGCCATGGCACAGCTGAAAAATTGTTCAAAGTACAACACTTTTGAATCAAAAATATAATTGAACACATAAACAATTAATTATATCAATTTAGGTAGTTAAGACTACCTCAAATATTTTTGGTGAGTAGCCCACATCAGGGAAGTGTGTGCTTTTTTCAAACCACCTGCCTACCTAACTGAAAGAACATCTTGTTTTCTGAAATTATGCATTGAACTTATTGAAACAGCAAACATTGTTCTAAAACTATGAGCGGGCTTCAATGTAGAGGAAAAAACTATTTTTATTGTTTAAACCAGGTTTAATTAAATTCATTCAAACCATTTGTAGCTTCTTATTAACTGTATATGCCCATTCACAATTCAGAGTAAGGTAAATAATAAGTCATAATTTTGTTTAAAGAACATGCATTTTACTCAAATTATAATTTACTGAAAAACAATTAAAAGCCGAGTCACAAAATATGGTATTATTTTGAGAACTACAATAGAGATTTCTTATAAAAATGCCATCTTAATATTACAATATTAGTAGTCAAAGAATAAAATAATAAGTGGCATTATATAATATTGTACTAAAATTAATCAACTATACCTTTATGAGTTCAAATTAAGACTATGAATGATTTAGAAAGGGATTTCCCAGAGAATGGTTCATTACTCATTATGTTAAGTTAAATAGATTATTTAATGATTTAATAAGGCTAATTTTACAAAACATAAATAGGTAAATTTCTATCATTAATTGGGATTATCCTGTATAAAATAAAACCAAGGTGGTGTATGTATATATTTATTTAAACACTTGGTTTAAAACAGACAATTCTGCCTTATTGAGTCAAAGGTCAGTTTTCTGAAACTATGCGCTGACCTTATTGAGACAGTGGACCGTTTTATGAAACTATGCACTGGGCTTACATTACAACACACCATAGCATCTAGTTCCCAGAAAGCACACACTATCATTACTGAAACAAAGTACTGTCTAGTTCCCAGAAATAACACACTATCATTACTGAAACAAAGTACTGTCTAGTTCCCAGAAATAACACACTAGNCATTACTGAAACAAAGTATCTGTCTAGTTCCCAGAAATAACACACTAGCATTACTGAAACAAAGTACTGTCTAGTTCCCAGAAATAACACACTATCATTACTGAAGTACTGTCTAGTTCCCAGAAATAACATACTATCATTACTGAAACAAAGTACTGTCTAGTTCCCAGAAATAACACACTATCATTACTAAAACAAAGTACTGTCTAGTTCCCAGAAAGCACACACTATCATTACTGAAACAAAGTACTGTCTAGTTCCCAGAAATAACACACTAGCATTACTGAAACAAAGTACTGTCTAGTTCCCAGAAATAACACACTATCATTACTGAAACAAAGTACTGTCTAGTTCCCAGAAATAACACACTATCATTACTGAAACAAAGTACTGTCTAGTTCCCAGAAATAACACACTATCATTACTGAAACAAAGTACTGTCTAGTTCCCAGAAAGCACACACTATCATTACTGAAACAAAGTACTGTCTAGTTCCCAGAAAGAACACACCAGCTTTACTTTGGTTGAGTGTCATACTTGTTTGCTTCTACACAAACTCGTTTGGATTTAACTATCCTTCTAAATGAACATATATAAAATCTTAATTTTATTTAAGCATTAATCAACTCACACTGTTTTTTTAACTTATGTGGAAACCTTTGGAATAAATTAACAAGGTCAGTCAAGGACTTGCTCCAGTAAAATATGGATAAACTATGAGCAATAGGGAAGCGAGAGAGAAATTTAATACATTAGTTTTTCCCCCCAAAGTGACCTAATTTGGTATGAATGTTTTTACTAGATATGATGGATTTTAATTTTTGGGTGAGATCTTCCTCATTTTGATTAATCTCCGAGTTGTAAAATTTGTCACAATATATCAACTATTACAGCTACAAAAGACATGGTTGGCATATAAATACAAGAGAGAAAAATCTTTTTAATTTTTGTGATGTCTTGGTTTTTCCAGCATAAATTCAATTACTTTAGTATAAGTTCAAGAAAGAACAGGCTTAAAATTGAAAGAGTGAGCCAAACAAATGCTACAATATTTCAAGATCTAGAAAAATATATGAAAAGGTGAGGACAATGCATTTTCTCTGCCAATATCCTAATAACCTAGCTTTCACTATATGTTGCTTCAAAATAAAATTTCAAGCAAGCATGTTCATCCCGCACTTGCACCTGAGAAGCTTAAAATTATTTAACAAGTTAGCCCATGGATAAGATATTCCTGTAGATTGGCAGTGACTGGGAGGCCAGGGCTCGTATTGTGTTTTTTCCTATATGGATTCCATATTCCTAAAACAAATGTGGGTATACTTCATTACATTTATAACTTTCTCCCTCTTAATGCACCAATGTAAATATGCAGAGCCTTGATTGCAGTAAGATATGAAGCTAGTGAAACCTACTCAATCGACCTCGCGTTATAATTAAAAAAAAAAGCTTAAAATCAACTATGATAGAATTTATCCAATTACTATCTTAACACCTCTTGAGGTGGCGAAAGAAAATTGGTATGACTCAATCATACAAAATCTCATATAGTGCATTATAGCTTGTATAAAGATTTTAAAAAATACCAGGCAAATTTTGCTTAGAAAAACAAACCCATTAATGGTTTATTCAAGTCAAAACTCTTCCTGTATAAATTTTTAACAAAATTAAGATTTTTTTTAAAATTTCAAATATCCAAAAATCAGTTATTTGTAAACAACCCTCTAGCCATTTATATTAATCATAAGAAATAACTCAAATATCCATGTAAAACTAGATCTTAAGGACTATTTATCAAAATTTCAAATCATAAAAAAATCCTCATTTGTAAACTACCTTTTTTTTTACCAAAACAATAAAAACTGTTATTTGTTTTGTCAGGCCAAAAACTCCCTAGAAATGCATTCTAAGCAAAATTGTTTAGAGCTATTTTAAAAAATTTTACCTAAAAAGTCACTCATCAGTAAACTACCCTTAATTTGAAGACTATGTTCAAAATAATAATAATAATAATAAGCCCTGTCCAAACAAAATTCATTAAACAAATTCAGATCCATACCTTGGGACAGACACAAATTAACTTTTAATTGGTCCGGGGCAAGTTTTTCCATATAAATTAGTCATTCTCGAGGCCGAGGCTTCATAACTTAACTTTATCAATGGTAGTTTAAAAATGCAAGAAAAAGTTTTAGTAAACAAAACATATTATATATATTAAAGTTGGGGTAAGTTGCCTCTCGAAAAAATAAGAACAAGATTGTTTTTTATCAATAATATACTTACTATCTTGATCAAAACATTAACTTTTAAAGAAATATATACACAGCACACATTGGGTTTATCAATAAACTTTTATTAGCAAAATAACTGTTGGCCTCAAAAATAACTTAAACTTTTGCATTTCCTTCTCAACTTAAAACTATATTAATAACATTAATTAAACTCACATTCATCAGCTAGATTATAGCGGCCATTCTGGGAATGCTCTGACAATGCAGTGGCCATGGGATTTTTTTTGATTGAAGGCTTTATTAAATAATCAATGGCTTTATTACTCTTCGATGAGAAATCCAAGGGCTCAGTGAAATCAAGTTTTTTATTATTTATACTAGTAAGATTATTTCCGTTTTGTTTAAAATCATCTTTAAAGTTTTCCAAACGATGAGCCAAGCTTGATGAACTAGTCGAGGTTGTATTTTCTAACTCTCCAGACAATCCAGGCACCATGAAAGTTTTGCACATTTCTTCGGTTGATTGAACAATTGTATCAACTGTTATAGTAGATAGTAAATTTGGGAAAGAAAAACTCTCTATAGCTTTCAATGAGGGTTCATCACTAGTCATCAAATAACTTTCCTGTGAAGTTGTTTGGATAAATGTTATGTCACATGGGTCTTCACCGAGAGAATGATTGTTTTCAGGAACAGTAAATGTCAAATTAAGTCCACCTCCGGCAGTTAAAGTTTCGTCAACATCTTCACCATCTTGAGAGTCTGAGGGGAAAAAAAAGATATGTGTTTTCATATACAAGCCTTTAATATAATGTTCATGTTTGCCAGTAATGTATACAATTGTAGTGGTAACAATAAAATATTATAAAAGGAGCTTAAATTGTGTCTTTAAAAATAATAAAAAACATAAGCATGTTAATTTAAAAAAAGCTTGCTCTTAGCTTTCTGGAAGTTTTAACTATTGTTAAATGCTCTTATTTGGCTTTTACAAGAAAAAGAACATAGCACACACTTTATATTGCTGCCACTGGACAAAGAGGTAATGGCTGTCTTTGTAAAGAAAATTGATAATTAACATCCCTCACCATCCCCCCAGTTAGGTTTCATTCAATCATAACTTATCAGGAGTGTTTGACGAGCAACTCGCCTTCCTTAAAGAGGAAACCAAAATACACAAAAGGGGAAAAAATTGTAACTAATGATAAGATACTTTGACAAGAACATGTAAAAGGAATTACTCTTCACTTTCTGAGGTGTTCCTTAAAGATATATATTTTAAATTCACATCTAGTATTCATTTCCTGTATCTGCCATTTATATTATTCCTTATTCCAGAAGATTGTTTGTATTATATTAACATACAATGTCAATTCCTTGCATTTTTTCTACAATATTCCTTTTATATATTCTTATCCAAGCATCCTACCATTATTTACTAATTTTCTTTTTCTCCTGGTAAGTGTTTTTATTGTTTCCTCATTTAGGAAGTTTGAGTTGGGCATTTCACACTCCTTCCTGATGAGTTCCTATCGAATGAAACCTAGTTCAGTGGTTTGGGCAGTAACAATAGATTTTCTTTAAGAGAAAACCATTACCTATTTGTCCAATGCAAGCAATGTAAAGTGTAGACTGTGGTGTTCTTTACATTGTAAAAGCCATATTGTGTTCGTTCCTTTTCTATGTCTATCCACCTTTCCTATACCTTATTCCAAATATAATAAAGTGAAAAGAGGTTTTACTTAATGAGATATATTTACATCTCAAGTATATAGGATAAGCAATTAAAGATATAAGACAGCTATAAGCTCTAAGTGTTTATCAGTGGGATCAATTTAATATTCAGAGGGAGGTAATACAACCTAGTTAAATTTTTGCACTTAACATATTCAATATTATGAAAATAAAATTTGTATAGTTACAGTAGTATTTTTAGTTATTAAGTCTGTTACTTTCACTTACCAGATACTAAAGATGCCACGTCTGAATGTGACCATAAAGACTTTGACTGAGAAGATTTGCCATATTTCCCTAAAAAAAAAATGATTGCATGTTCACTATATAATATATTTTTTCATGAAATAAAATTGGCAAATTAAAAACATTTCATAAACACAAATACAAGTCAGGTTTTATATCTTAATGGTAGTTCAGTATGTAGGAAGAGAAAGCCCTTAATAAAAAACAAATACACTTTTGAGTTGTGGTTATACGGTCCGGTTTTAGGTGTTAACAAGTGTGTCTGTTTATATCCGCTAGTAATCAATGAAGGAAAAAAATTGATCGCAAACACCTTAAAAGTGTAGCATTGGATACAGAAAAGTATAAATTCTATGCATGTGGTTGGCATATAATACAGTACTATTGCACTCGCATACACTTGCTCGATGTAAAGAGCAGCGCCGTTTTGATTTTGCTGATAAAAAACTGTATCAAAGGAGGCGGTACATGAAGCGTAGCTACACGAGTCAAAACCATACTGAAAATTACTTACACTAGGATTCTGTATTATCCAGCTTTTCTGTTATCCAGCCTGGAATGCCACCACTTTAGGCCAGATAATTGTGATTAGTGTATTTGTCAAACACAAACTGAAATAGCTACCCACTCAACCGAAGCACTCAAGCTCACAAAAAAATATGATTATCAAGGTTTGAATCTTGACTGGATTAACTGGAAGGAGTTCCCCACAAATAATTTTATAATCTTCTCGTCATTCTAATGTACTTCATTTTAACCACTGTGCTAGTTCATATATCATAGGAATAGTATCTTAAAATAAAAAAGACAACTATGAAAAACCTTTTCCTATATTAATAAAGTCTAATGATAGGGGTAGAGAAGGATGTCAACCTAAAATAATAGTTTGTTAAACCTGATAGAAACAGTTAACTTCTCTCTTCATTTCTCCATACACTCTTCACACGTCCATCTTATCTCACTTTCACATCTTGGGAAGATTGATTCACTGATTTGTGAAAGAATAAGTTGCTTTTTAAACATATTTCAAATATAAATGGGTATATATTTTTATGGAGGTATAGGGGAACCAAACCTTAAACAGAGGTATATTTTTCTAATACCGTATGCTTAATTTAATCAACTGGTTATGTCAATTGAATGGCCGCCCATAACAAGATTGTAGCCTTAATTTTTTTCCAAGATGACTTTTTCATGGAACAAGCTTGTGAAATGTAAGCTGCACATGACAGGGATATTGGAATTTATTCGGATGGTATTTTTTTATATTAGTATTAGGTTGGCTACAAGTTCTCTCTGCGCAGAACAAGGTTATATCAGTAAATAAGATGGTGGATGCATCAAGTTTATCTCTCACAAAATGTGCTCAACATCATATGAATGAGAGAAAGAAAAAAAAGTGAGAGTGGTGTGATGTTAAATGTAAATAGCTCAGAGATGCTGGGAAAAATATACATCCAAGAGGGTGAGATTATAGCTGCAAAAAACCCACCAGATGAGTTACAAAGAACAGGTTGTAACCCAACTTTTTAGATGACAATTGTTGTATCACATTTCATTAACTAACATCCTTATAAAATTTGAATGTTTTTTTACCATTGATTTTATAAAGGTTGCTGATTTTTTCCAACATGTCATTTGAGTGCAAAATCTGATTTAAGTGTGCAATGTTCTTATATGATAGGTTTGAATTAGCCACTTTTAAATCATTGGTAAAAAAACTCAATTATATTGAATTTTAAAAGGGGATAAAGTAGAACTTTAATTTGAATTCCCAGGGACATCTAAAGAAACTTGAATTAACCATTTTTATTAATATCTAGCGGGCTGGTACACAATAAATCCATAACCTAAAATATGATACATATACACTTATTTTTATATATGTTATAAAATATTACTTACACAATATATACATAGAAAAACAAGAAAAAGCTGAGAGAACACATCCCATATTAAAGACCTTCTCGTTATCTGTGAAGAATTCCCAATGTTCTCTTTTAATACAAGGTGATTTAATAAAGATTGTTAACTTAGGTTTTAAATTAACTCAAGAAAATTAACAAAATGTAGGCTTCAAATTATCCATATAGTTCCTTCTAAAATTAGATTTAAATGTTATTTTTTACCATTGATTTAAACAGGAAATTATTACTATTGTGTGATTTCAGGAATGTGTGTGCAGATGCTCTTAGGAATGTAAACCATTACATTAGAAGCGAAACTTGGATTGTTCAAGGACTTCTACTCTTTGAAATATGATCAGAAGATGGCACTTTTACGACAAAACTGTGTCAAACTCCAAGATATTAAAAGAGAGGTTGAAGAAGCAGTTTCTCAAAGACATTGCAGTTTTTCCTACTATCTATCAGTACCACCAGATAAAACTTACCAGGTTTGCCAAATAATGTTGTGTCATGTTTATAAAGTAACTTCTCTTAGAATACAGAAGATGCAAGAGAAACTAAAACGTAGAGAATGACAAAAAAAGGGAAATATAAAATTCTGCCCTATGCCTTTCCTGATAATATAAAGGAAGCTATCCGGGATAACAACCGATCCTTGACAAAGCAGGAAGTCATTACAGTTGCCACAAATCTAAAAAGGGTTGCTTATCGGCTGATCTGAATTTGAAAAGGATATCTGATATGTTTGGAGAAGAACACGCTGTATATAAATGCAATTAACACACATATATTTTCAACTAAGATTTTAATCTCCGATTTGATCTTCTCAGAGCAGATTCTTGCTCATACTGTGACATGCAAGTGGACATTATTTCAGTAGAAACGGCTGAAAAGAGAAGGGCTATTGAAGTTCAAAGTAGATTACATCATTCTAAAGCTGAAAGAGCTCACAAAGCAATGAATGTGGATGCAAAAACAAAGTATTCACTATATTGTACTTTATACAGATTTGCAGCACGTGCTTTTCTGCCCTATACTGTCCCAATCATTTGTTTTCAATCAACATTGGCTAGAATAATAATTGGTGTATGCTGTCACTGTGTCAGTATCTAAACACACTCAAATTTTTTACAGCGGTTAATTAGAAGTTCTTGGTATCGGGACAGTTTTTTTCATTGCGACCGAGACTTTGGTCTGATAAAATGTTGAAAGAAAAATTGGACTGTATATGTTCTTAACCCTTTTGCACTCAGCGTATTTTCACTAGACTAAGCCAAAACACTCAGGCAAATTCTCACATATTTACTTTTAAACCTTTTAAATTTTCTCATAAAAAATGTTTTTAGTTTATACATATGAAAAAAATCACACTTATACTATACACATTGTAGATTTATAAAAAAAATATTACATAAATTATTAGACTACCATTATTTTGTAAAAAAATTCAAAATTTTTAAAATCTTGAAAATTAAATTAAAATTTTTAATCCAGACAAAAAAATTAATATTCATTTATTCTCTTCCTTATTTATCAGTCATCCTGCAAGAAAGAGAATTTATTTCTGTAAAATTTGATACTAGTTTGGTGTTTGTAGCTTATTTTGATTCTGAACTACATAACATTTTGTAAAATCATGTAAAGGGGAGAGGAAGAGATTGCTCGGGTGACA
>CABEEJ010005564.1:0-33367 GCA_901482245.1 Timema douglasi | reverse complement strand
ATTTTTAGCACCGCGTCTTACTACCCGTTCGGGTTATACGCACTTACGCTAATGTGTAATGGTAGGGTGATTGTGAGATGAAATGAAGGACCTACAGTTTAACGTGGAATCCAAACCACGGTGGAGGCCTGGCATTCCTCACATTCACAAGATGTCTTGTCAGAGGTGAAGGAAGGGTTTGGTAATCAGATAAATCTTTGCCGGGACCGAGGATTGAACCCCGGCCGCCAGCGTAGAAGTCTGACACCTTACCCCTAGACCGCCAGGTCACCTCATTAGCTTATAAAATTTGATCAAAAAGCTTATATTAATATTTTCTATGCACTACAGATTAATTATTGGCAGATGTATCAAAATTGAACATTAACTATGTTTAATAATAATATCTTGTTGAGTGTTATGATTAAGGATCATTCATGTATTGTTTGTTATAACCTTTTTCTATGTTCAGATATAAGTTTTTCTATTAGTTCTATTTTTATTTACTTATCATCTAAAGTGTTGGTAGTGAGCAATATAAATTAAATGTATGTATACTATATGCTTTTTCTCATTTCTGAACACTAAGATTTGTGGGTTACAACCTTGTTCTGGGTGGCTATTCGTAGCCAACTTATTTATTTTATAAATAGTGTGTGTATTGTATAGGCTTTGTAAGTTAAGCCTACATTTAATTATTGTTATCACTAGAGCCCGTATTTGTATGCAAAGTCAAATTTTAAAATATGCTTGCGATTATGCACAAAAATATAAAAGATATGTACTATATATAACATGGAAAAACAAAAGAACGAAAATCAAATTAACTGTGTTTTGCAGAAAATCTTACCTTATTCATGGATGTTACAGTATCTATGGAAAGTCATACCGAGATTTTCTTCCGTGAAGCTCCATTGTCTGTCACTGAAGAATGTTTTATGCAATGAAAATATCCTTTTAACATCGCACGATGTCACAGGTGCATGTTAAAAACAATTCTTCTACGGTGAATTTCTCTTCTCTTTCAGTTTTATTTTCACCCGACAACTTCATGCTAATTCGGCAAACTGTTTAGTGACCATTATTTTAATTTTAATACCTGACTAAGATTATTGAATGCAATTTTAGCAACACCGCAAGTTTCTGAAGACAATGCTACAGAAATGTGAGCTATTGAGAGAAAGTGAGAACTGCAAGGGATTACTTCAGTCCTCCAAATGTGTTATAATTTTAGGCAACTTAGAGAAGTGGGTATGGGTGTACCAGATATTTTTCTCAATACCATCTTCAGAACATAAACACATGCACACTAGTTTTATTTTATTTCATACCCAAATGACTGCAGAGATTTTACTAATTAATTAGTTAGTAACTAGCCGGTGATAGAAAGGAGACAAGTAATAACTTAATATGACAGTTATGAGTAAAATAGGCATTTTTTTATCTTAAAAATTATAATATGCATGCAAAATTATTTTCACCCAGAATATGGATTTATATATCAAATGGTATATTTAAGGTGTGAATTACAAAGGCTTTCATTTCCGCATACTTTTAGATGTGTAAGAAAGAACATGCATTTTGCATACAAATCTGGGCTTTAGTTATCACATTATAACATTAGCTTAAGTATAGTAGTATTGTGATAAGAAGAAAACAGTTACAAAAATTACTAAAACAATGTTAATATATTCATACATCAAGTCATGTGACCTGCAACTGTCACCACTTTTGATAGACATGAGCAATACTTTTAAAATACTATTCATAATATAGTAAAATGTTATCTACGTTAACCACAAAAATATTTTTTTTTCTAAACTGTTATTCCTATTAAAATTGGACTATACATTAAATGGTTAGTACAAATCCTTGCTATGATAACCTTATGTTTCCTATACGGTAATGTCTTTAAAGGTCCATTTTAATTATAGTAGTAATAGTTAACATTTGAGCACTGTTTCCCAACAAACAAAACAGCCTCTTACTTTTGCTATGTATCTGACACCTTAGCTCAGTCGGTGAAGTGAAAATTTATCATTGATGAAATATGGGTTTATCCTTTAAAAGTGATAAAGTAACGATTGAGGATTATATGTTTTTGTACCTGTCCTAGTCAAGTTAGATTACAAGCCATATGAAGCTACGACAGGCCTAGCCAGCTAGTAGTGGAAAATATATAGCTTGAATAAAAAACGGACTGGGCTGGAAACATTTAAAAGTAATAAACACAATGTGGCATTTACAATGAAAAGAAGAACACAGTTCACACGCAGAGAGTGTGGAACAAGCAAAGGGGAAACAATAATTAAAAAATCCTATCATTCTTTACGATTTAAATTTTCCCCCCCTGTGTTTTTTTGTTTCCTCTTTTAGAAATTTGTGTTTCGCGTTTCACACATCCTCCTGATGAGTTCTGATAAAATGAAATCTGGGTTGAGGGATAACGATTTATTTTTTTCAAGAGGCAGCCACTACTTCTTTGTCCAATGGCAGCAGTGTCAGGGTGTGAACTTTGTCCTTTTCACTTTAAAAGTCATTATGTTCGTTCCTTTTAGAGGACATTTCTATTCACCTTTCCTGTACCTTCTTTCAAATATAATTTGTTGAGTTAATAAGAAATAGTAATGATTAAATATTAATAGAAATGAATTATCTCAATAGCAAGTCTCTTGTGTGGCATGTCAGTTTATAAACAAGTAGGCAAGTTGTATAAACAATAATTTTTCGATATAATTAGCTCACTATCCTGGTCTGTGTTCAAGAGAAGAAACAGATATAAAATGGCAAGGCAAAGAACAAATGGCAAAACAAATCCCCAATTCAATCAAGGAAATGTAATTTGAAGTATGTCTCAATAACACAGAGTATAACGAAAAGTGAACCCGACCCACTGGCCATACATTTAAGTATAATATTAATACCAAATAGCATGTATAGTTCAAACATTTAACCTCCGATTGCAAAATATAATTCTATAAAAATGATTATTAAAAAATCTGGAATTGTCTGACATTCCCTGGTTTTCAAAGAGCTGACAACAATGGGAATTTCATTGAAAGTTTGTAGTGTTTGTATAATCTCTAAAATAATGTACTCCTCTATTGCCATTTACAGTATTTATAAGTAGTTGATTAATGGTAAATTTAAGTGATTTAAAATAAACTAATAATGCAATACAACCCATTAAAAAAGTAATCATACAGATATATATTAAGAAAGGTGTTTTTATATTTCTTCATTATTAAATTTGCAGCCATCAAATTAAATTTTGTTTCAATAATATAACTACGTGAGTAAATATTGCAAATAGAAATTCTGCAGAGAGTGTTTGGAAAAAATGGTAAATTATTTAAATTTATATTCCATAAGTTAGCTATAATTTTTATTTTACAGAGAAAATTTAATTTTAGGGATCGATTAAGAGAAAATTAAAATATTGGAACATAATATGACAGTGGTTTGTCACCACCTTTTACTCACTTGCAGAAGACACATTTTCAGACTTGATACCAGGAAGATTCTCTTTCTCTGCTGCTTTGGTTCCACCTAAAACATGTTAAACCAAAAAATATTACTACACTCACGCTTATTAGTACACAGGTTATAAAAATCAGCTCTGTTCATTCCTAATTTAATTTGAGACATATTTTAAAATTTGACACTGTTTATTATTATTATTATTGCACCGCGTCTTACTACACGTTTGGTTATACGCTTTAAGTACTAACTACGCTAATGGATTAGGAATTAGGAAGGTTGAATTAGAGGAAAAGAATTCACATTTGCGTGGTGGGAGAGTGGAAATGCATTTAGGAAAAACCACCCTCAGTTCACCCGACCGAGATTCGAACCTCGATCTCCCCGTCCTCAGCAGTCGAGCTCAACACGACTAGCGCGTTAGCCAACTACGCCACTAAGGCGGGGACACTGCATATTGCAATATTACAATGATTAAGTGATATTTAATACAATTGATTCAATCTGGGTCAAGTGTACCGAAGCACTTTTTCTAAATAATTTTCTACTTTTCCTAGTTAATATGTTTTTTTTTTTAAAAATTCTACCTTAATTCCTACCCCATTGGCTTGTAAAAATGATATTGAATTAGGTTTTTATTTTTTGTTTTGTTTCTATTTGTTAAATTATGAGTTTTACACTCAAAACAAAAGTGGCCACTAGCTTCTTAAATACAATTAGAAACTTAAAAATAACAAAAGAGTACAAAGCCAATCTATAGGGTATGATTTTAATAAGATAAGAAGTCAACGATTAAATGAGTAAAATTAATAAAAATAAAATATATTTTTTTTCTAATTTTTACTAGATTACTTTGTCTAAGGCTCCCGTTTAGCAACAAGTTGATTAACATTCCATCTAGTGTGCGTGGGGGGGACCTTACACAAAAAAAAGTATTTAAAATAAATAAAAACATACCTATTTCATATCTTTATTTTTTATTATTAGATAAATAGTAAACTTTCTTTTTTATCACTAGTAGTTCTTCCTGTGCATAGTTGCATACGTCTATAGACCAATTCTGTACTTTATTTTAGCTTCAAAAGGTGAGACATGAAGTGGAGTAATGAACCAATTTTGGAGTTCTTCAGTGCCTATAAAAAATATCCAGTCCTCTGGGATCCCAAGAATTCCGAACATAAAACCTGTAATAGGTTAAATGATGTTTGGTTACAGCTACTAAGGGAGTATCATCCTCCATGATATATTCCAAACAGCTGGCCAGAATTAGTTGACATACATTTGAACCAACACTGACTGCAATTTTGGACGCATAGTATAGAAGCAGCATTAGATTAAACAAATAAACATTTGAGAGCTTTGACCGCTTTGGATCAACAGACAGAAACGTGGGACACACTATTGATATATCTATCACAAACAAATTAGATAACACAACACACCATGAATGGGAAACTTTAATATCAGGGAACAAGCTGCCGACTATGAAAGAGCTTACCGAGTTTTTACAACATAGATGACAAATATTAGAAGCAGTTGAATCCAACAGGGTTTCACAAACAAAACCTTCACAATCAAATGTAAAGAGTAGCCTGCAATTAGAGTATATGTAGAATTTGCAACAAAACACATAACACATTACTTCACCTTAACGATGTCAAAAAACAATCAACTTTGTTACTAGATAAGAAGATGTCCATACAATACAGTTAGGAAGACACGACACACAGGCTTCTAACAAATCTTCAGGAGTAGAGTTTCAAGGTCAAACGACCACAACCAGGCACATATATCTCAGATTGGGCCAGTCAGAGTATCAACAACATTGAGTGAATTGCTATATGTCAATGGAGACCCACATGTTTGCAGAGTTCTACTAGATTCAAGCTTTCAATCAAATTGTATCACAGAAGAGCTTGTTCAAAAGTTTGGTTTACAACGTATTAGTGGTTTCTTTTCAATATTGGGCATAGCACAGTCAATAACTAGAGCATCATACATCATTCAATGCAAGATAAAGTCTCGATTTAATGCATACTGAGCTAATTTTGATTTATAGGCTTTCGTAAAATCACAAGATTTACCTGTTACTCATGTAGACATATCCTATTCGTCAATCACAGCTGCAGTTAACCTTGCAAATCCAAACTTCAACGTACCTGGAAGGGTGGATATGTTAATCTGAGTAGAACTATTCTTTGAACTTTTGCGCATAGGTCAAATTAAAGTTTCAAAGGGTACACCCATTTTGCAGAAGACAATTTTAGGTTGGATAGTGTCAGGCAAGACTGATCTAAGAGCATCTTCAGAACCACATTCAACTTCAATTACACATGCTCATTCAAACACATTGTGTCATTTTACCATGACAGATAATCTTGACAAACATCTACAACGATTCTGGCAGTTAGAGGATTGTTGTTCTACACCGTGTCAGTCTAGTAAAGAGTTATCACGTGAAGAACACTTTAAGAAAAATTCACAGCGCTGCTTCATAGTAAAATTGCCAACTAAGGAGAACATAATTCAATTAGGTGATTTCATGAACAATGCAGTACAACAATTCCAACATTTAGAGAGGAAGTTTTCAAAACCACCCAAAATCAAAGACACTTATAGTAGCTTCATGAATGAGTATGCAATTCTAAGTCACATGCAACCAGTCTCAAACCAGGAAATTGACTCTTCTTCTGAAAGGGAGTCTTACCTACCACATCATGCGGTAATAAACGAGAGTAGCAGCACTAAGAAATTCCGCGTGGTATTTGATGCATCCGCACAATCTTCAACAGGCGTTTCTCTTAATGACGCACTTATGGTCAGGCCAACAGTATAAAAAGACCTATTTTCAATAGTGACCAGATTCAGATTACACAAAATTGTCATGACTGCTGACACTACAAAGATGTATAGGCAGATACAGGTGGATCCAGCAGATACTCATCTACAAAGAATCCTCTGGTGAGCTAACCCTGGGACACCTATTCAGATATTCCGACTTACAACAGTAACTTATGGTACTACTTCAGCACCCTTTTTAACGACAAGATGTCTTCAACAACTTGCTTCAGAAGAACAATGTGACTTTCCGTTGGCCTCCCGGGTAGTAATGAGAGACCTATATGTAGATGATGTGATGACAGGTGTTAACTCCATATCTGAAGCAATGGCACTTCGAGAGAAACTCAGACATGCTTCAACATGGAGGGTTTCAATTGAGAAAATGGTGTTCAAACAATTTAGAGATAATAGCTGATCTTGACATGGAAATGAAAGCAACTCATAATGGGATCCATAAGGATGATAGACAGTATATAAAAACACTAGGTCTATTGTAGAATCCTCCTTTAGATTATTTTCTATATTCAATAGGACAAGACAACATTTTGTATGAGCATTCTAAACGCACTGTACTTTCAGATATATCACATATCTTTGACCCACTAGGACTTATTGGGCCAGTAATACTCAAGGCAAAGGTTTTCATGCAACAATTGTGGCAACTCAAGATAGGATGGGATGAATCCTTACCCACAACTCATCTGGGATACATACAAGGAGGAGTTGCGAACAGCAAGTTGACGTCCAAATTTATGAATTCTGTGACACTTCAGAGGTCGCTTTCGGTATGTGCATCTACATTAAAGGCACATATTATGCAGGAAATACCACCATAAATCTATTATATTCTAAGTCACATGTTGCACCACTCAAGAAGGTGACACTGCCCAGACTTGAACTTTGTGTAACATTGTTATTGTTATTATTAGCACCGCGTCTTACTACCCGTTCGGGTTATACGCACTTATGCTAATGTGTAATGGTAGGGTGATTGTGAGATGAAATTCGAACCACGGTGGAGGCCTGGCATTCCCCACATTCACAAGATGCCTTGTCAGAGGTGAAGGAAGGGTTTGGTGATCAGATAAATCTGTGCCGAGACCGAGGATTGAACCCCGGCCTCCAGCACAGAAGTCTGACACCTTACCCCTAGACCGCCAGGTCACTTTGTAGCATTGTTATTGACACAGCTAGTGCAAAAGACAATTTATCTTAATTGCAACTTCAGCAAATACACTTTATGGTTTGATTCAAACATAGTTTTAGCATGGTTGAATGCAACTTCCACCCAATGGAAAACATATGCAGCTAACCGGGTAGCAGAGTTAACAAGGACATATAAATTGTCACATGTATGTTCTCCAGACAACTCTGCTGATTATATTTCCAGGGGCATGACACCCAAACAAAAACTTAAGGCAGAATTATGGTGGCATGGCCTACCTTGGCTAGTAAATGAACAGGATTTTTCACCAATATATGAGCCAGAAGACTGCCGACTTACCAGAAAAGCGTAACTTGACAGTTACAATGGTAGCCACTGACCATCAAACCTTGATTAACACGTATTCATCGTTGATTACACTGTAGCGAATAACAGCTTATTGTTTTCGGGCTTTAAGAAATATGAAATAATTTTCAATTGATAGGAAGAGAAGAGCATTAAGTGTACCATAACCCTACTAACCACTGGATTAAGTATGTTCAACACACAGTTTGCAGCAGAACTTTGCGACTTATTACATTCCAAGCAAGTTAGCCCAGATAGTAAACTCAAAACATTATCTCTATATATCGATAAGGATGGACTCATCAGAGTTGGAGGCAGAATTCTAAAGGCTCAAGCACCATACAATCAGAAACATCCAAGTGTCTTACCCACTCCCAAAGGCAGTGCATGTAGAATTAGTAAGTGATCTGACCATAGAAAGTTTCCTGGGGGCTTTAAAACAGCTTATGACTCGCCGGGGTAAATGTTCTCATATTTATTCCTACAATGCAACAAACTATGTAGGTGCCAATTGTGAACTTCACATCTTTTTACATCTGAGATTCATAAACAGAAGGCAACTGATTTGTTGACAAGAGAGAAGATCGAATGACATTTCATTCCCCCACAATCCCTTCATTTTGGAGGACTTTGGGAAGACGCAGTTAAATCAGTGAAGTATCACCTCAAATGTATTGTGGGAATTGCTTCATTTACATATGAAGAAATGTACACTTTTCTAACATTAATAGAGGCCTGTCTTAACTCCCATATCCACTAAGCCCAATGACCTGTCCCCCATAACACAAGGACATTTCCCACTGTGGTGGAGCCAGACTTACAAACAATAAACATTACTAGACTCTAGATGGCAGCAAGTGCAACAGATAATGCAGCACTTCTGGACTAGCTGGTCCAGGGAATATCTCACCCAGCTCCAGCAATAGGTCAAATGGACAAAGGAGCAACTGAGCTTAAAGAAAGGAGACGACTGATTGTATCCATTCAAACATTTCTTAAACAAGCACCACAAATAAGAAGTCTGATTTGTATCCATTATCATAATACCCACAAAATCCTGAATTTTCTCCATTCAGACAATTTTCAAATAAACGACTAACAAAAATCCTGATTTGTATTCATTCTGACATTTTCTTAAACATGCACCACAAATAAAAAGTCTGAATTGCACCCACTAGAAATGTTTGCATTATACCCACAAAATCCTGAATTGTATCCATTTAATTGCGGTACCACTTGTCTGATAGATGGCGGCAGAATAAACTCGCCTTAGCTAATTCCATGTTTACTAGAGAGCAGCACTATCTGTATATTAATATAAAAAATATAATCTTTTTACTTAGTCTTATTACTTTAACATCTAAACAGGGATTTTAGGACTTATTTTTATAAACATTACTGAATATATCTGTGTATAAGGTGCTTTTTCTATAGACAGATATATATATATATATATATTTATATATACATAAGCCTAGTATAATTATATCTCAATTTTAACTATAAAACTTAAAATAAATAAGTGTTTGCAATAGCCTGAAAATGCAATACAGACGTACTAGTATTTTGGATGAAAACAAAACAAGCACTTTTAATATTTTTGATAATAAGGGTGTTGAACCTACAAAAGCAAAGCCGGTATTTCTCAGAAAAAAAATTCTTATAAGCCGCACTTCCCAGGGTGTTTAGATTTTTAGAAAAAAAAATTCCATAGAGACGAATCTTCTCACTCACATACTTTCTTTTATTCCAATGCGCATGCACATATTTACTCGGCTGTGATTGGTAATCCGTACAAACTAGACCATAGAAAGTTAAAGTTCGTCAACTTCTACGGAGTAAGGACTTACAAATAAGGACTCTGGCCAGAGCAATATGACATTGTGGCATTGATTTCTTAAGAGCCACAGACCTACGGATACAGAGTCTGTGTTGGGGCCTTAACACCGCAATGTAAGGTTTCTGGTTTAAAAAAAATATTAACTCAAAAAAGTAACAGTAAACATTCTCAGCCCATAATTTAATGTCGGTACCGGTAATGTAAATCTTAAAACTTTTAATTTACTAGGAAGTCTTACCTGATAGGTAAATGTAAAGTAGCCAAAGAATCTTCAGCCTCTTGGACCCATCCATTCGACAAGAAACAATAAAATTACTTTCACTGCATCTACGAGAAACCGATAACATGTCTTATCTTCACAGCCAGGAACACAATATTTGTTGGCACCCAACATTAAAATAAATGTTCAATTTCCCACCTTTAAAGACAGATTGTTAAAATAATAAAGCCCTACGTCTTCATTTCTTAGAGCATAAATTAGCAGTTTGAAATGATGATGTTTAATGAAGCCAGTCAATTTGAATAAAGAAACTCCATGATTTGTAAAGTACCCTTTTATTATTCTTTTAAAAGAAACACCCATAAGTATTTATCTTATATATATTAACATAGTGATAGTGCTGCTCTCTATCTCTAGTAAAGACAAAATAAGTTACAAATAATTGCTGCTCTCTAGTAAACAAAGAATGAGTTAAGGATAGTTTCTGCTACTGCCACCTACCAAACAAGTAGTGCTGCAATTAAATGGATACAAATCAGGATTTTTGTGGGTATTATGATAATGGATACAAATCAGACTTTTTATTTGTAGTGCTTGTTTAAGAAATGTCTGAATGGATACAATTCAGCTCTCCCAAGGAAAGAGGATATGGTTCTCTTCTGAGATGACAACTTGCCCCCCCTGACCCCTTCCCCTTCAAATGGAATATAGCTCGCATAGTCAAACTTCATCCTGGAATTGACGGGTTGGTGCGTGTTGCCACCCTCAAAACGAGTCGTTAGAAGATTGTGTCTACTCCCAAAGGAAAGTGACACCTTCATAATAAAATAATCGAGAACTTTCCTAATGATCATGCTCAGAAATGCTTGGATACTCCATGTGTTCAGAATTATTTATTCATGTATTATTCATTGTATTTGTATGTGCTTATTTAAGTTTATTGACATGTGTATTACTTTAGCTTTGTATAGATTGTTTTGTCAAGCATTTCCAGTTAACTGTTGAAAGTACTTCCTTTCAAGGTGTGCGGCATGTTACTTCTTAGGTGTTTTCAACACGGTTGCTAGGGGAAGAAGTGACAGCTGTGTCTTTGTGTGCGAGTTAGCCAGGACTCTTGGTCAAGCAGTGGACTGGGACGATCAGATAAGGTTGCATAATATAATTTAAAATAGTGTAGAGTTCTCTAATAAATCAACAAAATACAGTCCCAAAGAAGAAAATGTCAGACTAACATGAGCCTAATTTTTTTTTTTTTGGGCCTATTCACCAATTAAAGTTCGGGGTGCATTAAATGTAGCTAATAATTTGAACATGTCTGCCTTGGAAGCAAGCAATAATTTGAAGAAACCCATACCCGCCTCGGTAGCGTAGTTGTCAAACGCGCTAGTCGTGTTGAGCTCGCCTGCTGAGGACGGGAAGATCGAGGTTCGAATCTCGGTCGGGTGAACTAGGGGGGGGAGGGGGGGGGTCGCTAAATGGTTTTCCACTCTCCCTCCACGCAAATGCGGGTTCACTTCCTCTAATTCAACTCTTCCCAATTCCTATTCCATTAGCGTAATTAGTACTTAAAGCGTATAACCCAAACGGGTAGTAAGACGCGGTGCTAAATATTATATAATAAAGAAACCCATAACCACCTTAAGAAGAAAGTTGACTGGTGAATCTACTCATCTCATAGGAAAAACGGGCCCTGCCTAGGATCGGAGGTGGAAGGACAGATGAAAGACTGGAGGATTTTGCAATATTCTAGATTTGGATATGTACTTAGTGTTATCACATCTCAAAGTTGGGTACAGTATTATAATGTAAAGAAACATGAAAAGAAAAAGGAAGAAACAAAGAAAAGATGGCTAAAACCGCTTCAATTATAAAGAAGAAAATGATACCTAAAATGTTTGTATGTGACGACGAAAACTCAAATTCTTCTCTTAGCTTCATAGAGTAATTTGATGTTGATCATCTTTGGTTAGGGATAAATGTTAACTATTTAATATTGTGCCATGAAACAGAATATTATGCAGGTGTTGTTTTGGATGTTGATAGGCCTAAATTTTATACTAAATCAGCACAATGCAAATGAGTGGCTCTAACTTTTGGAAATGGCCAGGCAAGGTGGAAGGATGTATTATGGTACCAAGAAAGTGATGTCATGAAAGTCATTAAGCCACCAAATGTGACTAGTTCTCGTGGAATGTGTAAAGTGCTTGAAATACTGCATTACTGCAAAAAATCTGTTTAGTTTTTAACAATCAACTACAGTAAGTAAACTTAGTTTTAATAATCTTATTATCTAATGGTTCTCCTGAAATTTCGAACAATTGATTGGCTAAGCCTTAACAACCCTTAACAATACTAAACACTTTTGTATGTACTAATTATTTGTTTATTCTTAAAACAGGTTTTAAGTCTTGAAACCTGTGATATGAACTGTGGTGGCCAATCTGGTTTAGTGTTTAGGTGGTCACAATTGGTAAAATGCACACATAAATATAAATTGTCTTCAATAGTGTTGCCTTTTACTTGAAAACTAATTACAGCTCATTAAAGATTATTAAGTTGGCTATTAAGGGATATACCCTGGGATACTTTAAATATAATAGATGTAACATTGAAATAAAAAAAAGATCTCCTTAAAATGGCCACAATGGGTACACCTGCCCTACAATTACCTTAAATGTATTTTGTTATACATAATTTCAAAAATCGAAGAAAACTATCTTGAAATCTGTTTAGATTGCCATTTTAATTGCACAAGTGTTGGTGTTAATTTTTTCCAAATAGTGTCATAATACCAATAAGTTCTGTTGTTTCCTAGCTACAACGTTATTTTGAGTGTATGTTGATACGATTTCAAAGTAATATTTTATGATTACCATCTATCTTAGGTATTGTCGTTCATTTTTTCAATACAAATATTTTCAATCATGTTTCTGCGTTTTCACTTGATTTTGAGTGGATAATATTTAAAAGAAATGTTTTGTGACCCACTTCAGTGGCCACATAGCCTCAAGTGATACTTTCCAAGTATACTATACTGGTCAGGTGTACCAAGGGTGTTTTTTCTAAAACAATTTTCCCCTCTGCCGCCACACAAATGTTATTAAACTTCCTATAAATGTAGCCTTCCCCAACCCTAAAAGCTTTAACATAATTAAATTTTGTCCACCTCATCTAGTATAAAACACAGACACACACAGATTTGGGGGTGGGAGCAAAAGTTGGTTATAGACTACTTTTTCATAGATGAAGAGATTAAATGGTAGACAGTAAACATCAAGGTAACACCAAAGGAATGGGAATGTAGGAGAAAGGTAGTAGGACAAGAAAGAAGAATATGGGTGTCGAGGCTAAAAAATGAAGAGGAAAGTGAGCTGTACCTAATAAAGGCAAGAAGCTTGATTGCCATTGATAAAATGCAAAGTGTAGAAGTAGAATGGGAAAGGTTTAGTAACAGTTTCAATAGAACTGCAGAGGAGGTATGCAGGATAAGAGTGCACCCATCCTTCATCCTTAAGGAACCAAAAGAAGAACGTGCAACATTACAATAGAAAAAAAGAAAAGAAAAGGCAATTGCAGAATGACCCCTTTTGAACCATACTCAAATATATATATGATAACTGTTCTAAGTCGGATCCCTTCTAAATAAATAAATATATGTCAGCAATAAAAGATAAAACTGATTGCTGATCAAGTTAAGTAAGTAGCATAACAGAGAAGGTCCAATTAGAAAATTTACTTTGATGTTTATTTTGTAGAATAATATTAATTTTAAAAAGGTATATATTAGAATGATATAAACAATAAACCAAATTTACTAATTCCTGTTTACATAAAACATTACTGATTGATCTATAGCAGTATCACAGCTCCTAACCTCTAAACAGACAATTCTATATGATAAGACTAGATAGAAAAAACTGCAATAGCACTAACAATTGAGGCCAAACTACTCATTCAAAATACAATTACTTCAGAACCACATCAAAACTTGCAACTATCTCTCGTGGGTATACAAGATTAAAGTTCTTGTTAAGAGTATACAAAAGGAAAACTATCATCTAATAGAGATATATTGCTTAAGACATTATTAATTTTCTCCAAATTAGTGACAATATTACCATTTTCCCATACCTAAAGGTTCTATGCCATAAGGATAAAATCTTAATAATGAAATGACAAAATTTATAATTTGTTCCTCAAACTTGACAAAATATATTGTGTAAAAGCGTTAATAAAGCTGTGTCATAACGTATACTTAAAAGAGACTATCAAAACTATTAACTTTAGAATAGCGTCATTAATAAAATTAATCATAGTTTATTATAGTGATTAAATCATTTATTATTTTAGTTACAAGATTTCCATATTTTAAACATTTTAACATTAACATTAATACTCGCCAATACAAAACCCAAATTGGATCTTTCTAGCCTTAATATTCATTTTATGCCAAGGTACAAAAGACTCATATTTTCTAAGTTAATTAGAATAGTAATATGAATCATAAGTTTTCCTAGCTTTAGACTTTAATTTAGTTAGCAATCCAATTATTTGCCAAACTTATTAACTATATTTAACATGTTCATTTTTCAAATATTTATACATATTAAAAATTTACTTGGATTAAAATATTTATCAATATTAAAGGACTAATTAAATTAGAATAGTTGTATCCAACAAGAATTCTGAGCCAAAAGATTTAAGTTTAATATCAACATGCCGAAAAGTTAATTTTGAATGAATGGCTGAAAAGGAATTTAATAGCTTACATTTTAATGGACTATAAGCGTCCTCAATGAGAATCCAACCGAGAATAATTTTCCAAGGAAAGTTACAGCGGTATATATCCGCTCTACAATGGAAGTGTGCAAGATAGAAACAGGGAGGTCTAGAAAGATTAAACTATTGGATAGATACATGACAAAAGATTGGTCAGCCTTCTATTCTGTGCCAGAACCTTGGATAAGGTCAATCTAAATTCTTCCGGAAGCTTGTATTCGATTCTGGTCTAAAGTGAAAGTGGCAACAGCGAATGAGGCCGGAACTATCCCAAAGCTAGGTCAGTCGACTCGTCTAGTAGATTGGAGTCGATCGTGTTGTTTCAGTCCTCATGTGTTATTGAAGATTAAGTGGGGTAAGATGTTTCGACTACATCTGGCTAAGGTGAGTTGCATTAACCAATAATAAATATTTTGTAGATAATAGTACTTCTCTTATTTTTGTAACTTCAACAGATGTCACAAAAGAAAGTGGAAGAACAGATGTTACAAGAGGAAGTGTAAGGAGACACCCTGGTAGAATGACAGGGTGAAATAAGCAGTGGAGGAGAAGAATAAATAATTCAGAAGGCGTTTTAAGAATAGGAATGAGTAAACAGAGGATGAATATAGGGAGAATAATAAAAGAGTGAAGCAAGTGGACAGGAAGCCAGGAAGGATTGGATGCAAGATAGAGAGAAATTTTGGAACAGACCATGGAAGAAAGTAAGGTTTTATATAGCCAGGTAAGAAACAGGAGAGAAAAAAGACAAGAAGTTAGAATGATGGATGAAGAGGGTAGGCAACCTTGTAGGTACTTGCACTGAATGCAAGAATCCTTTGATAGAAGTTTCTCAGTCAAGAGAGCATGTCCAAACCTGAAGGAATGCTCCACACAACTGTTGGCATGATGTTTAGTCATTTAGACAAACCAAGAAGACATTCTTAGAGCATTCTAGAAAGTTTGGGTGAATATAATCAAGCACCAAAATAATGCTCACTACACATTTACACCAAGAATATTTAGGCGAAGTGGGGGAAGAGTGAGCATTTGCTTGCTTGGTCTAAACAAACCTTAAGGTCATTCAATCAGATTATATGTAATGTTAAGATGTCAGTCAGTAAAATATTTCAAATTTGTTCATAATATGTTGAAATTTATCAAGGTGTAAGTCAGGGATCGGCAACCTATGGCACGCGGCAGGCCGAGTGATTTGAATAAAAATAATATAAAACCTTTATTTTTAATTAAAACCAATGAGGTAAGTAATAAATATTTAAAAAAAATCTTTTAAGTTTCAATGATTCAATTGAATCGTTTCAAAATTTCAAAGTAATGTCTTCAGAACTTAAAAACACATATTTAATAATGTTTGTATTTACCCAGAATTATCATATTTATATGTAAATATTCATTAAATGAGAGTTATTTAATGTATTTGATTTAGAAACATCTTACATTTACATTTTACAAGATCAGCTTAGTTTTTTTTAATAGTTATACTGGTTAACTGGTATAAACATATAAACAATTTGGGTGGACTTAGGTTAGTTGGCACGTGGAGAGACTTTGCTAAAGTACTTTTGCACAACACTACTAAAAGGTTGCCAACCCCTAGTCTAAGCAAAGGCGATTTGATCTTTAACTCAAAGCATTTTAAATTTCCAGACACTCCTGAATATTTAATTTTACTTAATAATTAAGTGAAGTTTATTTTTATTAATTATGAAATGACATATAAAACTACTACAGATCATTTTAAACAATGTTAAAATAAGTGATTTAATTCCTATAAAAAGATTTTGGATCAATGCCCGACAGGATTCATTTGACTTTAGTCTTAAATATGAGAAGTACATGCCTGATAAATGCAATAAAGAGGATCAAAAGGAGTGGATTGGTTTACAACCTCTTGAAAAATAAATTCATCCAACATTTCATTTTTCATAAGACTGACTATTTAGAAGAACTATATCGTAGGTGTTAAGAATAGGATGACTTAACCGATTTATAAACAATTGCAATTCTTACATTATTAACCCAATGGAGAATCATGAATTAGCTCTTACACTTAACATTCCACTTCGATTTATCATCTATGAAAAGTCATCTATTTAAAACTTGCAATTAAATGTCCCAAAGCCACAAATATCCCCATATTGTATTATTATTATTATTATTATTATTATTAGCACCGCGTCTTACTACCCGTTCGGGTTATACGCACTTACGCTAATGTGTATTGTAATGGTAGGGTGATTGTGAGATGAAATGAAGGACCTACAGTTTAACGTGGAATCCGAACCACGGTGGAGGCCTGGCATCATATTGTATTAGTTCCTTGAGAAATGATATTGGTTTTCAATGTATTTTCCTCGGAAAATAATAATCCAGCTGCATGAAATGCCAGAGCAAGCCAACACATTTCACAACATAAAAAATGCGTGTGTTAGTAGAAATAAAAAAGCAAAATTTTTATATTTATTGAAACTGTAAGTTACTTTAGGGAAACTTACTTGTCAAAGGTGGATTTTCCTCTAGGCCCAGATGTGTGTCTGGACTTAAGAATGATGAAAACAATTTCTTCTGATCAAAAGTTTGCTCTGAAATAAACATAAATACATAATTAAAGACTGAAAATAGATAAACCTTAGACAATAGTGCAAGTTACAAAGTTACATTATGCAACTAGTTGTGAAAACAGATGAAATCCTAAGTGATTTGGTGACCATTAAAGGTGGGAATAGTTGGGTGAAGCTGTAATGTAGCCTGTAGAATAATTTTAACAAGATGACAATAATAGTATGATATATCCAGGCCATAAAGCTTGTGTCTCGGTCAAATTTAATGGTGTCAAAGAGCCCAGGAAAAAAATGTTTGACTATAATTTAAAAGAAATGTATGTTCATTTTAAGATTACCTAACCAGATATTAATCGCATAGTAACATAGACTGCATAGTGGATGTGTGTCCCTGCTGCCCTGGAGTATAAAATATATCTAATTTTCTCACAGAAGAAATGGAAGACACATAGGAAGAAATCTGCTGTAAACTGTGGGTAAGCATAAATATGTTTTTATTCACCTTTCATGTACCTTCTTTCAAATTTAATACAATTACCTCAAGAGTGAAAAGAGGTTTTCCTTAGAGAGAAAGATTATATAAATTCACATCCAAGGTCAATTTCCTGTGTTTAACCTTTCACAGGTCCCTATTTAACTGTCCTCTCATTCTTTACAAATTTCCCTTTTCTCCCTTTTATTGTTCGTTTCCTCTTTTAGGAAGTTGTGTTGTGTGTTTCCCACTCCCTCCTGATGAGTTTCGATAGAATAAAACCTAAGCCAGAGGATTGGGCGGTAACAAGTGATTTTCTTAAAGAGGCAGCCATTACCTCTTTGTCCAATGGTGGCAATGTAAAGTGTGAACTGTATTTATTTTCATTATAAAAATAATACACTAGATGGCTTTTACATGTTTATGTCCACCTTTCCTGTACCTTATTCAAAAAATATTATAACAATTTCAATAATGTATGAACAACTTCACTAAAATTACCAAAATTGGCTTAGTTAAATTCTTACTAGTTCTCTATAGCTGAACAAAACTTACAACCAAACACATCCATCCACTACACGAATGAGTGGTAGGGATGGGAAACTATCGATAACACTATCTTTAGTAACCACATTGCTATCGGTAGTGTCACACCTGAGTTTGGGCACCAATTTCTCATCACTAAATGTTAGGAAAAGGGTGAAGGGAGAAAGAGCTGTAATCCTAACAGTATTCTGAGAATTGTAATGCTTACCTATTTTTCACCCAGTCCATGGAACTGTTGTGTTCTGAAACCTACTCTTTCAGTAAATTATTTGGAGGAGGGACTGATCTTATGTCAACCTGACAGAGCCGTTTTCCTTTCACCATTTAGTGTTCAAATATGTGACTATTTAATGAGAATGTTCAATAATTTTAATCATACGTACAGTGGTTAAAATGTAAAAATGTTCTTTTAATCTTATGTTAAAATTTTTATAATCTAATTCTGCTTTTCCTCTTCTTTTGTAAAGTCCATTTAGCATTGTAGGAATCCGCCGCTAAAGAATTGAAATTACATTGTTTAATTTTAATTTTATAATTTCACATTTTTCCAATATTTTATTTTAAATTTTAACAGATTCACCATTATCGATAGACTATCAATATTTTCCCAGCCCTACTGAGTGGGACTGAAGGAAGTGATGTGAGGTGAAGCATGCCTGACAGTTCATACCTGTCTTAACATGTTCTACATTACTCTCCTACTCAGGAACCTGCGTCTGCAAGTTTAGATATGTACAGTGTCACTAGTTCGAATGTCAAATATCCGGATTGCCAAGAAAAAATTTTTATAAAAACAACCATTATCAGAGACATGACCACCAAAAAACTCATCTCGGCCCTTGTTAAAAAAAAAGTTTTTCATTGTTAGATTTTTGCCTTATATTCTTTTATAATCTGTGATATTTGACAACAAAAAAAGGTGTAGGCTTTTTAAATAAAGTGAAACTGTTTCTACCTTAGCACTGAGTTTTCTTTAGTATCCCGTCCATGCTTTGTGTGTGTGTGTTAATAGGCACACTTACACATATGTACACCCAAACACACACAATCATAATTATAAAATGTGGTTTTGAGGCTTAATAATGATAAGTGACAAAGTTAGTTTTAAATGCTTGGTAAATAATTTTGCTTACTTTTGGAATTTATTAATCACTCCACAGCAATAAAACCGGAGAAGTCTAAAACTCCAAATTTTTACCACTGATAGCTATCATACTATCTATCACATGGTAGTTTAAGATTTTTTTTCAGTTCCCCACCTAAGGTAATGAGGACTAAATAGTTGAGTGATCAGTCATGGTTAGGATACTTTATAAAAAATTATAGGGGGAGGAGGGGGCGGGGTTGAGTCTTGAGGTTTACAAATTAAGACTATGGACTAAATGCATTTATATAACACTTCAAATTAAATTTAGTCCATTTTTTAGTAGAAAAATGATTCCTGTCCCAAATTTCTATTAATATTTTAGTTCCAAAGATATTTAAGTTTTTGTGAACATCAAAGTAGGTCAAATTTAGTGTTGGTCATGTTAGAAAAGTAGCTATACCAGGAAAAACTAATGATAAAATTAAAAAAGTTTTTTTAACTAGTGGAGTATGTAGGAACATGTGTGCAAAACATTAAAATTTGCATGCAACCACCTCTGGGTGAATCTATATGAAATGGCCATCAATCAAACAACTGAAGAAGCCAACTATATAAAGAGCATCATGCAAAGACATTTTAATTCTTACTCACTTGGCGGGGATAGCTCCAGTGTGGAAAACCGGGGTAGCTGATCGAAATACCTCTTTGCTTGTCCTCGAATATACAAACAAAATAAGTTTATTTTAATTAAAAGAACTTAATCTTAACAGTTCAATTAAAATTAAACATACATAATCTAGACTTTGAACCCAAACCTTTGTGAGAGTAGTCCTACTCCTTTGTCTATGATAAGTCTCGTTAGCTACTATGGAACGTTTATAACAGTATGATGATGATGATCTGTGGATGTAAAATTACTTTGAAATGACCTAACTGTCAAGATGTGGTTATATGTTGTAAATTATTGTGAAATAAATACTAACAAATTCTGATCAAAATACAACTTTTCTTTGCCAGATCCTAAATCTGAAATGGTATGGAGGTTTAAAAATTAGAAAATACTTTGTTATTGTAAAACTCATTGTTTTTGGAATATAAATTACAGAAATTAATAAGTCAGCATGAGATTAAAAATTGTTTGGATGCCAAGGGTAGTGATAGAACCTTTCTCTAGTGTAGCCAAATATACCATTTTCCCGGGCAATTTAAAGCTATGGGTTTTCCTTAATTTTGCCAAACACCACTTTATTTCACAACAAAATATGTTTAGCCAATGACCCCTTTAAGAACTGTAGGGAACTGAGCACTTTATGATAAAAAATTATTGGTAGGCAGGGTTGTGGAGTCTGATTCGGAAGCAATTTTAGGTGATTAAAATGTACCAACTCCAACTTCAAAATAAAAACTTATAATATTTTAACAGTGACTTTAGTGTTCCAGAAAGTGAGGTAATTAGTGGCGACTTGTCCTATGAGGTTGCAGCCCTCCCTGAATTATCTGTATTATTTGTGAATAACAGTATAACCATCATCATGGTAATAGCTGCTAGCTCTATGATCTCTACACACTACAGCCTTATTCTGTGCACCTGCCTAGCAATGAAGTAGAAAGTAGAAACACAATAATATTTCTCTGTGCTGGGCTGTGGCCTTGAGCAGTCCAGCTAGCTATCTGATACATGTGCCCACAATGGTCATCGAGTAAAGAGCTCCAGGGTGGGGTAAGGGGGGGGGGGTTGTGCGATTTGACGCTTGTATGGGCTGTCTGCAATGCAGCCCAGAGAACCAGTTTCTATGTCTATCTGAGTGTTATGTGGCGCGTATTTTTTGTCGGGCAGTAATTGTGTTTGCAAATCACAATTATTATAGCAGTGTAGTAGTAAAATTCATTTTTGATTTGTTTTAATGTCCAACTTTGAGGCAGAGTTATTAAAATTTGCATCTTTACGCTTTTGTCTGTGGCGGAGTTAAATTTTTCCTTTAGCTGAGCTATAATTTTTGTATTGGCATTGCAATTTTCTACAGATGAACTGCCTGGGCGTATAGCCAAAATTTTTGTTCTGAAAGCTTCAGTAACTTTTTTTTAACTTTTCCTCAAGATATTTCTTCTCTGATAAAAGTGTTTTTAAAAAGTATTATATCTTTTGAGAGGCATCCTAAGACAACATTAAAGCCAAGTTGAAAATCTTGTTACTTGAACTACAATTTTCATCCTAACTCATGATTCCATAGGCATCCCATTTTTAAATTTTCAGATTATATATATATAATTAATAGTTAAATAACATATTTTTTTTAAATTTTCAAAACCACTATTACAATTATTTTTTGTTTTTTGAAAGAATGAGAGATTTTTTTTTTATTAAATGTGTGCCAAGTTGTATATCACATTAAAGCCCATTTCAAAATGAAAAAAATAAATCAAACAGCATAAGTTTATCAGCAATAAAACATAAATTAATAAGAATTGAAAAATGTGGTGCGGGAGAAAAAATCTACTTTAATTGAAATTTCAAAAATCAATTTCTCAAAAATGGGGCCATCAAAAAATCTTACAAAAATAATTTGTGGTTAGTTTTAAGGGAAGAATAATTGGTAAAAGTTTCATTTAAATACAAAATGGTCAGGTTGAGTGATTGGTTGATTTGACATGAACTGACCCTATGAATTTGTTTCTTAAATACTGCACTCCTTATACAGAGCCTCTGAAACATTTACAAATCTGAGGGAGTGGGTGTCACAGGTGAATTGGCATGGAATACCCTATCTAGGTAAAGAGAAAACCTAGGGATCATAAAAATTAAGATTTTGGTAAAATTTTTTAACATTCCTATGTCCAGCAAAATTGCCATCTAATTTCAGATGTTCACTAGGTGTAAATTCTAGAAACTTAGCACAAGGGATGTGGGCAGCAGCAAAACTAACTGCAACATCTGATCACTACCACAGATTAAACCGCTATACTGCCCACCCGTCTGATGCATATCTAAACCCTTCTGTTAGATCCTGTAGGATACATTCAGCCACCAGTGTAATGTGTGATAACCTTATCTTTAGTATAGTCAGATTTTTATAGGAGGCTCCTAATTTTGACCACCAACAATGATTGAGAGTCACTCAAATTTTGCATTATAAAAAGTTGTCAAAAGCTTTCAATTCTACTTCCTTATGGATTACTGTATACAGTTGCGCTATTAATTAAATGGACCAAGAGTGTAAATACAAGTTAATTATTTTATCAACATTGTGGCAGTAAGTTTTAAAATAACAACCTTCCTTTAAAAATCGGACTTTTGTCGAGTAGGGCCTATTGCTTTCATAGAGATTATGCTCATGACCCATCTTGACAATATTATAAAATAGTATTGCATTAATTTATATAGAAATTAGCATCTCACTTGTCATTCGCCGTCCTTCGGTGTGTTCTGATTGTTGAAAACAAGACCATCTAGGTGTGGGGAAAAGCTTCCGACCTAAAACATTAATGTGTCTGTCCTGAAAATATGTTGTTAATAGCATACTAATTGATATCAATAAGAAAATTAATTTGCTTGTAAGAACTTATTTACTAGAAAATGTGGTGATATGTAACCCTCCCTCCCCCCCACAAACATTGGGTCCTCAGGCTAAGTGAAGGTTGGTAATGTCATTGAATTTCTGTTTTACAAGACCTAAGTCTGGCCTGTGACATCTTCTCTAACCTACACTTCACCAAGGTGTCCATTTGACTTGTTAAATTTTCCGCTTAATCAATAAGAACAAATTTAATAATAGCTCTACACTTTGTACCAGGAAAAAAACTTCAAATAAGACAATATTTCTAGGCAGAAAGAGATCTTTTTAAAATTAAAGTTTTTCTATTAGACTAAGATAAAATATAAAAAAAATATAGGTATTGTGTTTGGATTAATAAATTATGATAATTCAATTATCTTTATGAAAATCGGTCGAATATTGGAGTCGTATTCATTTAGCCAAACTTAAACAACAAAATTGAGAAAAATCAAAAAACCGTTGTGAAAAGTTTACCTTTTTTTTCTCGTGGCGTTGAGTCCATATTCGTAAAATGAAACACTATCTTAATAAAATTAAATCACAGCTACAAATAACTACAAGTCAGACAGTGAAAGCTCTAATGAAAAATTATTAATAATACCAACGAGTTTTTATCCCAACTGTTTAAATTGAATGAGCATGCGTCATTTTTGTTAGCCAATAACGAATAACTTTACAAAACAACCAACACTATAAAGATAAATTTTAAAAGGATAACACTTTAATTGTAACAAAAAAAAAAGAACGGAGCCTTTATGGTATACGCACCAAAATAATAATTCCGAAATGTATCATTAATTATAATCATGGTTACTAGACTAGACGGTAGGGGTCAAGCGTAGTTCCACTCCAGTAGAATAACCTAGAACGCAAAACCGCATCGAGGTTATTCTATACTCCAGTGATGCCGTAGCCTGGACACCAAGGGCCAACCCGGCACCTTAGCAGTACTCGAGCTGAGCATTGATATATTACAAATTATCTAAGAATACACTTATGACTGCTTAACTACTCATTTATTTTAACTGTATCGAATACAATTATTAAATTGCTCCTGATTCACTTCACTCAGAAAAATACATAATGCATGGAAAATATAATAAATATCATTCTACAAGCAATATGTCAGTGTTATATTTATGAAACAGTATAATACTATTATAAAACCTATAGCATTCATGATATTTGTTTGGTCATATTATTGATACATAATCATAGGACTATTTTATAAAATTGTAATATTGTATTTAAATTGTATAAATCAATATAAATGATAAACAATGGCATTGCAAATAAAACCGATATTGTTGTACAGGCGATATTTTAGTTTTAGGTTTGTTTATTGATATCAACTATGGCATACAGTGTATTTATTTAATTTTTAAGTTTATAAGATGTCTCAATGGTTATTAACATTTGTAATGCTTACCTTTCTTTAATTAGAAACAATATTTTAAAATACACTTCCAGTTGAAACTATTGCACCACTTTCTTAATCTTCTTTGGGTTTTTTTCTCTGTTCGCTAGCGATACGTTTACTGCACTTGTAAATTACATCGCTCTAAGTTTATTTATGCCATTCCTTCTAATAAACGTACGGGTTCTTACGAAACACAAAACTACAAATTCGTTGATTTCAGGATATTTACTTTTTATTCTGTCATTCAATTTGGTAAAAACACAGGGACACTGTTTAAAAAGCCTCTATGAAAGGGATTACTTTTTTTTCATTTTTATAATAATGTTTACAAATTATCCTGTGGGTTTAATTAACGATCCCTTTGATATTGTTTGGAGCCAGTTCATTCCTAAAGAAGAAGTGTCTCTGGTTAGGGTTCCGTAAAAGTTAGATTTTTTTGGATACTTCTTCTTCACTCTGTATGTGATGTAGCTGGTGATAATTTCCAATAGCTCAGTCCTCTCTTCAATAGTTTCCTGTGTCGAGTCATCTTGAAAATGTTTAAGGAGGCCATCGATGATTAATGTGAACTCAAAATCGTATTCATTGTCAGCCTGTTCGATTTGGATGGACGCGTCGGTTTCGTATTCATCACTATTATGTGACAAGGTCTAAGAAACCGCATCTTGTGTAGCCTCAGACAGAATGTCTGCACTCAGCGCCTGAACTCCTTTTTCAAATATACAATTTTCACTGTTAATCACTCACCAGCATTGCGGCTGAATATTAGATACTTAATTCTATGCGATACAGTGGTGGGGAGAGGATGGTCGTAAAATCGCCCTAATCCTCGAATCTGATAAAAGTAGCCCTCCAGTATGTCCTGGTTACATCTAGATGCCAAAATATAAGTATAACCTTCAGATTTCAAATCTTTAAACATACCACGAAGGATAATTATAGACATCAGAAATGCCTTTGAAAAAGAAAAAAGTTCTCTGATCTTTTTTCTTTCCCCCCCACGCCTCCTTTTTTTTCTTCCTCTCTAATTAATCTCATTGTGAAGATTATTCGGTATAGCTTTTTTTAGCGCATCATCCTGCTCATTTATTCAGTTGCCATAAACACCTTTCAAACCGTACGTTCCACACACAATATTTACAGTTTCTCCTACATTATTGAACTCGGGGAAGTTATAGCATATTGCTTTTCCAACATTCAGTGAAAACAGTTCTGTGGCTTTCCTTTCTTTCTGTCTCTCAATCCCATCCAATGAATATACTTCATAGATAGTTTATGCGCATATTGTAAGTAATCTCCGTCACTTTGTATTTTAATTAATTTTATAAATGCTCCTTTAGTAACGCAATTTACACATTCAAGTTTATATTCCTCATAAGGAGGTGATTCCGTAATAGCTTCAGACCATGTGGGATATCACAAAAAACAAACAAACAGATATTTTGCTTTTCACTAGATGGATTTTTCATTGACGATTTATCCCATGAGATACTCAAATAGGTCATCAGTTTTCTGTTTGAAGGTCTCATATCACAGACGAATGCTCTCAAACAGAATCCAGTGTTTTCAAACACTTGACTAGTTTCGATTTGTAACGAGTTACATATAACAACTACAAACAAATGGGGTAACACTTACCTTCTGCCCCATTGGACTCAAACTCTGGCAACTTAAGCACTGACCACCGTTCGCCAACGCACAGTTCCATTAACTAAAATGAGCCGTCATGCTATAGCCAACTCTAGAAAAAAAGCTACGCCCAAAATAAAACCACTAAAGGTGGTTTGGCACGCTCAGTTGCCACTTCTTCCACCAGGGCTATTCTCAAAGTTTCTAGCTCTATGGATGACTGGCAGAGTCCCCGCTCCGTCCCCTCCTTAATCCCTCCTATCCTCCCACTCTCTGTGAGCATGGCTGTCCGTTTTAACTATTTAATAGGACGTTTTAATTAGAAATGAGTGAAACAGTAATTTTACGATATCAGTGAATACAGTGACTGTTATTTTAAAATATCTGTGATTTATACCAGTGATTTTTTTACTGTGACTGGTATTAACAGTTTCTCGATGGACCTATATTTTTTCACTTTCCAACCATGGTCCGATTATGCGAGTACAATCGAGTATCGAGTATGGAGTATGGAGTGTTTCAGCTGGATTTCATGTTTCCTGATTAATGCACAGTCAATACAATTTAGAAAAGTTTGTTTGGAATGCAAGTCATATATTATATTATTGTATGTTATTTATTTTAAATACCGTACATCTAATAGTAGATGAACTATACATATATTAGAAGCAAATACACTTTAGATTAGACTATAGGAGGATTAGGATCATCAACGCATATTAAATATTAAGGTTTATTTATATATTTTGTTACGTATTTTAATTTATTATTTGCGATTTTGGGGATAGGATCACCGAAAAAAAGAATAAATGATCTCTTTTCATAGTTTACTTTTAAAAAAAATCCGAAATGTGATTTGCTTGGCAAGCAAGCTTTTTGATTTTGTTCTTAACAACAAATATTTTGTATTGAACACACATGTGAACAAAACATTTAAATCGTTAAATTCATTTTTACGTAGCAATCTGATACTGTTTTTGAAAAATGAGCTCTACGAAATCAAGTGTTTTAAACAAAAAAAGCACGTAAAACATTCCAGTCAATAAGGTCGACTCTCAATTATTTGATTGAAAATAGAAAATTAAAAAATAACAAGGGCCGCGAAGCGAGTATTCACTCGAGTGTCTAGAAGAAGCAATACAAGCTCCGTAGCACGAGTAACTGTTGCCATCTGATGCGAGTAAGGAGTATCTGCGAGTATAGAGTATCTCCGATCACTGATATCTCAATCATCGATACGTTTGAGATCGAGTCACTGGGAGTATAGATGACCAAATGGTATCGATGAAAAAATCACAGTCAGTGATTTATCGCCCATCTCTAGTTTTAATAGTATTGTCACTCTTTGCACCATAAGCTAACAGTGGTGAGGGCGACAGCTTAGGCTGTGGCTTAATTGTATTTGTCAAAATTATTTTTCAGTTTAACATTCAAGATTTCATTCAAAATTACTGATTCGGGCTTAGTATTTATAATTGTCCAATTTGGGATGGTTTTTTTTTTTGTATTTACGGGGCTACGTTGTATCCTCGTACTCATTGTTTTTAACTTACTTGAGGAACTTATTTTTGGGCCTTTAACTTTGAGTACTTATTTTGTATCTATTTTTCGTTAGAGTAGCGCATGCTAATTGTTGACATTGTGTAAGTTATTTATTTAAAAACATAAAGATTTATTGATAGAACAAACAATAGTTAAGTTAGCAATGGTTTACAATAAAGTAGATGAAACGATTAAGGGTTTTGATCCAATCAGACTGTGGCTACTCGGGCTGCGTAGTCACCAGGCCACAGGTAGAAGTGAATTCTATAAAGTAGAACAATTCAATAACTACTACTAGAAAAATATATGACAAGGTATACATTTAACTTTAAACCCGGCTGTGCTTGATGGGGCCTTCAAAATATTATCCATTAAACTTTTAGGATAATCGGCTGTTAATAACAGCAGTAGATGGCTAAGAAACAGGTGCCATCAAAAGTACTATGGCTGGTCACCTTCCCCTTTGGTACTGCCAGGGAATTTCATAGTACATAAAATTCTAAATGCATGAGCCTTTAGAACACAAAAACTATAAATATATCGAAAGGTAAGAGTTAAAAAGTATTATTTGCGCAGAACCCACTATGACTCTAGTGCAGTTCCCTGGGTTGCGTACCGTAGCTAATACTACACGTGAAGCGTGATTACTTGACCAACCTAAAACACTGGCATCTATAAACTGAATTGGAACAAGATAAACAAACCGACAACCTGAGGCTAGCCATCCATAAACTGAGCTGATGCTCACGCCGTACAAGGCGTCATGACAAATTCTGATTTAAATATATATATTAAAGGAACTAATATATCTCAACAGAGATTTCTGTACGTAATTACAATATTTGAAAAATAAGAAACAATAGGACCCGTCCGGCATTCTAAAGGACAAAATATTTAAAACAAATAAACTGAAACTTGAGTTAACAGGTCAACAAGATTTGAACATGATCAACGGTCAACTAGACCTATCAAAAAGAAAATCGTCTTCGACAATATAAAAACTAAAGGGGTGCAATTAGAAATAACTCATCTTTATAAACAAAATTATCTAAGTCATAAGGACTCGTTGATTACGGTAGAATACTTAAAAACATTTAAATCTGTGGTTCTATCCATGACTGCGATAAATCCCACGGCCTTGACTTCGTAGGTGGTTACTGAATAACGGTCATCCCGTCTAAGGTGGCGGTGAATCCGACGCCTCCATCTTCTTAGTTGTCGTGACGAACCTGGAGTCCTTCCTTCAACGCAGAGATACAGTAAATAGCTATATTGTGTGCTGGGATGCGACCCCTTATATAGTGCTCAACCTGATACGAATGAAAGAAAGTAAAAATAAAGATAAACATAAGAACATAGAAAAGGAAACTACGAAGGAAGGCGGGCATAAAGAGAGAATTGACAAGAGGAATTCACTTACAAAGGAGAGGGAGGAAGAAGCTTCCTTGGTTTACCACCAGGTTCGTTGGCGTGCCACCGGTCTCTGCGGCGATGCTCACGAACATTTATTTTCTTCAACAGAACTAGTTACGACAACACGTGGAGCAGCCATCATTAAATAGCTTTATTGAGCTTCATATGTGGGAGAAAGGAATCAGCAGACATCCAAGGGATGTGAGTACTCAGCAAGGCATATTATATAGAAATTATATCTGTTTTAATTATGTTATTCAGGATCCATTATTATTTTAATAATATTTGGTGATATAGATGTAGTTTACTATTTTTTTCATATTGACCGCATGGCCGGCGTAAGTAAATCTTGTTGACTTTATCCAATGAGAAAAACAATGCGGTAAAGTATTATTATTCATAACTATGTCAATATTAATTCTCTTCTTTGATATCTACTCCCGTATTTAACAAAAGTCAGTATGTTTTACTAACCATGTGCTTGAATGTTGGGAGAAACGTAGATTTATTAGACTGTATCTTCAGAGTACTCTCAATTAAATATGCGAATATAGTTTATTTCTTGCATATATTAATGAATTATAGAATTCTTTTAATTGTAGGTGTCCAATCTAACTGATTGACATGCTACAATTGTTAATGTAATATTGATTGCCTTGGTTGCCTTAAGCAGTTCAGAGAGATGCTGATCGCCACAATTATGTGTGATTTATTTATGACTCTACTTAGTGGAAATTCATTGATAGACGGAGCACTTATATTCGACGCTGTTGTATTTACTTTATATTGAGTGCGAACTTTGTATTAGCTGCAAGATATTCTCTTGGTTTTGTACTTTATACTACACCTCCCTATTATGACCGAGAAATGGTATACCTGATGGCCTAGGGGTAAGGTGTTAGACTTCTGTGCTGGGGGTCCAGGGTTCAATCCTCGGTCCCGGCACAGATATATCTGATTGCCAAACCCTTCCTTCACCTCTTGACAAAACGTGTATTAATCACAACTTGTGAATGTAGGGAATGCCAGGCCTCCACCGTGGTTCGGATTCCACGTTAAACTGTAGGTCCTTAAATTCATATCGCAATCACCCTACCATTACTCATTAGCGTAAGTGCGTGTAATCCGAACGGGTAGTAAGATGCGGTGCTAATAATAATAATTCTGAGAACGAGATATTAGCTCGAGAGTCGAACTGGCTTTATCATAATTTTGCTGTGTGATCATGAAAACCTTTTGTAATTATTGTGCCCCGAAAATTATAGCCACAATAAACGGGCCCTCTTGATATGAATGTATTTGTCTTAGGTAGGTTGGTTTATATCTAAATATATTTAGTAATGTAATGTCCTTGTTCGATACCCATTCGCTTGGCTTGGGGCTATCTTGTAAGCTTCATATATTTATGGCATAGTCTATCATTGTTATTTATGAAATATTATATTATGATTTTGAGCGTTCTATTACATTTAGTTATTCATGAAATATTATATAAATATTAAAGTTTATGAATTTGAACTTTCTATTCTATTATTGTTATTCTTGAAATATGATATAAATATTAAATTCTCTGAATTTGAACTTTCTAGTCTATTATTGTTATCCTTGAAACATTATATTCATGTCTCTGACTTTGAGCGTTCTATTCCATTTGAATATTTATGAAATATATATTAATATAAAAGACTCTGACTTTAAATATTCTAGTCTATTTTGCTGTTCATGGAAAGTTATGTTAATATTAAGGTCACCGGCTTATACCAATCCAATCTACCTTCATATTCACGAGGTATCGTGTTTTTCGGTTTCTACCAATCATGTCAATTTTATTGTGTAATGGTACATAATGTTTAACTTCTAACCCTCACACCTTACACACTTTGATCAATATTCTTATATATATATATATATTTAAACTATATCTCTTGTATACAATAAATATTTTGTTACTTCCTAGTAACTTTCTGACTTTTATTTCTTGGGAAAAGAAGGTGGTTACAGATTAGTAGCTCCTTTGTGACTGCTGTGTCAAGGTTATTATATATAGGTTGAATTAACTTTCCAACTAAACATCTTAATAGCATAACTTGGACATTGCAATGAGGCCCTATGATTAATTATCCACTTTGATCAAAGCAAAGATCACTGTAACCTTCATCTCATCGAAGCTAGGGACGATATCTTTCTTACATTTTGTGAGCAGGCTTGCTTGTGTTTTTAAAATATCGATACTCAAGCCAATAAATCCTGGAGAAACGGAAAATTGTCTATGACACCGTTTGATGGTAACTTCACTGGGAAGGGGATATTTTAACACATCCCTCATAAAACTCAGAGCTTTGTATTATATGCAAGTAAAGTGACAACCTTAGCAATATAATCAGACGGCCAATTGGAACCTCTTCCGTTTTTGAAGGCTTGTTACTGACTTGCAGAAAAGGCACCCTCAAATACAAGATAAATGTTGTTTAGTTGTATTAACTCATAATTTGCTGCATTTGGTTGTTCTTGCAAGTCTTAATTTGTTATTTTAACGTATTGTTTTCACATTTCATTGACTTTAATCCTACAGACGGTTCAGCAACACTAGAACTACATTCCTGTGTATTTTCATGACCTATTTCTTCATTTACAAATTCAATTCGTAAGCAGTCTGTATCATTGTTTGCTGATTATAATAAAAGTTGTTGTACTTCTTTGCGAGCATGTCTTTTTTTGCCCGTATTTTACGGTCATTACAACAGTGCTACACATTGGTAAATTTAAATGAGAAATTGAATTATGCTTTAACACACGTTTTATAGGCAGATTCAATAATTCACTCTTTAAACCCCTTATATTGTATAATTCAACAAAATGTATTGAGCACACGCGAGCGATATCAACGGCAAATGAATCGGCCCACTTGCAAGCATTTATCCACTTTAATTTAGTTTCGTTGTTTTTAGGAAACTGGTGAAAATGAATTCCTATGTCTTTTTGGTTTCTATCATGATTAGTACAACTGGCAATTGCACAACACACCATTGTTACAAACTGACATTTGTTGAAATCTAAAGAAATGGTAACCAAGACACTTGTTTATATATTTTTATACCACATTTATTAGAAAATTATTTTTATACTTAAGATGTTTATTAATGAACTTTAAGTCATTGTAAAAATCTTACTTGCTTACCATATGGCATCTATAAATCCAAAGTCCATTGTCACTTTTACAAAAGTACGCCATATATCCTTATATTAGTCTAGTTCTATCCAGTTCATTACAAAATTAATTATCTCTTTCAGATCAATCTAACGTTATTCTCCTATTTTCATCTAAGTCTTCTCAATGGTTTCTTACAATTGGAATTAGCGGTCAATACCCTGAACACGATTCTAGATATTTCCATTCGCGTTGCAAATCCTGCCTACCATAATTTGCAATATTTGATTATCCCGACAATAGCTTGTGATGGGTACTAGGTATATCACGCATCATTTTCAAACTTCCTCCATTCCCTAGTATCTTCATCCATTTTTGGATAAAAAAAAATCTTACAAAGCACCATGTTTTTAAACACCCTAAATTTATTTTAGTCATGCCAGGTAAGAGAACATGTTTCACAGCCATAGTGAATAACCGGTAAAACTTTTATTTTTAAGATAGTATTCTATTCCTTTACGGCAGGCGCGATGTTAACAACCTAATGACCATCTAATAGCATGCATGTCCCGACTGTATTATATTCCTAATTTATACTTCGATATTATTACTTATATTTAAACTTATTAACTATGTCAAATGTCAATGTTTTTCGTAGTATTCTTAAATTATCATCCTCAATCTGTTATCTATTTGTGATCAAGTAATGGATGAGCATGAACGCCTCCCTTGCAAATGACCATAGCCCATTGATCTATAAATATCGAGCTGACATCCGTACCCCCTTGTGTAGGCGAGAGAGAAATTTTTGGGCATCTCTTTTTCTCCTAAACATAAACAAGGTAGCGTGGAATTTTGACATTGTTCGCTAATTTGTATGAATATATTGGACTCATCAATGTATATTAAGTTAAATAAAATAAAAGGTTTGAATAGCATAGCTAAGTTTGAAACTCATTACTTTAAATAAGTTAAATACATATATCCCTAATCACGCTGTTCCCATCAGGGAAGGAAATAAACTGTAAATATAGATAAAAAAAAACAAAAACTATTTACTTAATTTATTCTCACTAACTTTCTATACACTTCCTTATTATTGCATACTCCCTTTATCTCAACATCCATACACCGAGTCATACATGCATGCACTTTTATTAAAACTATTAGTGTTAATTCAACCACACCCCCTGTGGGGTTGCGTACCTATAACAATATCACCAATGGTCCAATGGGCAGCTCACCCCCACCGGAAGTGATTTGTTAAATTACAATATAAAGGCAAGTATATCACCAGGGACCTTTAATGATCTATTCTCTTCAAGCCCTCCCGACCCCTGTCTCAC
>CABEEJ010005563.1:1502-48690 GCA_901482245.1 Timema douglasi | reverse complement strand
TCATCTAACAGCTGAACTATCTCTACAATAGTTCTAAATTATGTTTCCTCCCCAGATGAACTCATTCTGGTAGCAGCAACTACTCACCCAACAGCTGAACTAGCCTTGACTTGTGAGCCTGCTATAGTAACGCCCCTGTGTTGTTAATACGGGCGGTGCTGACATGACAGGCAGCTGCAATTAACATAGATGATTAGCGTCACCCAGTTTCGTCTTTGTTACCTAACCCGCGTTTGAAATACCGATTAAATACTCACAGAGTACTGAGTGAAATAAAAAAAAGTTGGAACTAAGGCTCAATTCGTTCCTGTCGACCGGTCTCCGTGACTCGGATCGAGAAGGTCGCTGGTAATAAAGAAGGTTTTCAAGCCGCGGCCACGAAGGTATTTTGAAAGGTCCACCCTCCCACCGTCTCTTCCCGTGCGTCACATCCGGCGTTTGTTTGCACTGATCGAGCGTTTGGCTGGACGGTCGTCTTGGTTTGTTGCTGTCTTTTGTTCGTTAAGGTCGCCGTTTATGTCTCTATACAGAGAGACGTGTTGACATCGCCTGTCCTAGGGAAGGGCCAACCCAGGGTGTCGTGTGTGTGTTGTGTCGGAGCAACGGCACTTTTGGGTGGTGTAAAGCGGGTCTAAGCGATATTGCAGCAGAGTGTACCTACTTCTCTTGCTCCAGTTTCCAACGCATTCTTTTGTCTGGTAGTGTACCTCACCTCTAGGTGTATACTGTAATGTACCTCACTTCTAGATGCATTATTTTGTTTGGTAGCTTACCTCACTTTTAGGCTCATTATTTTGTCTGATAGTATGCCTCAGTTCCAGGTACCAGATAATGTTTTTTTCCCTGCCGTGGCTTAGTATTTATTCTGGCTATACGTATACATTAATTTATATAGGCGCTATATTAATTACTCTTAATGTTTTTATTTATTTATTTATTTATTTATTTAGCACCACGTCTTACTACCCGTTCAGGTTAAACGCTTAAGTACTAATTACGCTAATGGATTAGGAATTGGGAAGGTTGAATCTAGAGGAAGTGAACCCGCATTTGCGTGGGAGGGAGAGTGGAAAACCACTTAGGAAAAAACCTCCCCCTGTTCACCCGACCGAGATTCGAACCTCGATCTCCCCGTCCTCAGCAGTCTAGCTCAACACGACTAGCGCGTTAGCTAACTACGCCACCCAGGCTGGTTACTCTTAATGGAATAGGAATGATGATGGTAGAGTTTTAGAATAAATGTACCCTAATTCTCTTGGTGAGATAGTGAGAAACCATTTAAGAAAAACTACTCTCAGTACACACGACTCGGGGATTATAAACTCGATCTCCCCGTCAGCGGCAAATAAGACTAGATTTACCTGATATTTAATCCGCATGCCCACCTATGCGGGCTACTACTAATCTGACACTGCGCATGCTTTGACCAGACTTTGAATCCCAGGTTGTATTTTCATTACTTTGCTATCCATACAAATATGTCCATTATATTTGTCGGAGAAAAGCTAACAAACTTCACCGCGCTATACAATCATTGTATGTATCAACTCTCCAGGAATTTCAACCCAGTTGTGTGAGATAGAGAGAGATAATATCTCAATCATTACCATACAATCTACGATGATGCAGCGGAGAAAGTGCTATACGAATTAACATTTAAGAGTGGTATGTATATTGTACCCTTAACGGAATATCAAACATTTGTGAGTATTTTCGATAGAAAGTTTTCATCCGCAAACCAAATTAAAATAACCTAATTTGTCATAAAAGAGCAATTTTAGAGGTGTTATAATGTGTTTGTAGTTTTAGGTTTTGTTACAATATTTTTTCTTGCAAATCAAAGTCGCCTGTCGTTTAATTTATTGAAATTAAGTTCTACTTGATTGATTTCGACTCAAGTTATATTTTAGTTTAAATGATTGTCCAGCTCACGGGTCATTTACAAACTCTTCATTGATACGATAAAAAAAAATTGCGTACTTAGATAAACAATGTTTGTGTATCTAAGTTTAGAGTGTGGCTTGGAATACGAATTTCGCTTGTATAAAATATAGCAGGATTCTATTAGAAAGAAGCTTTTAAGAAAATACAAACATAAGATTTACTGTTAACACTTATTACATTTTACTATATTATTATTATTGTTACTACCCACTTCGGTGGCCGCATGTTCTAAGGCGTAGCCCTCTCAATAGACTTGACCTCTAATGACGGGGAGATCAAGGCTCGATCCCAGTTGGGTGTATTAAAGGGTTTTTACTAAGTGGTTTTCCAATCGCCATCCATGAAAATGCGGGTACACTTCTTCTAAAACTTTATACCTTCCTCATCCTTTACGCATTATAATAATTTGTATATATGCGTACAGTCCGACCGAGTAGTAAGACGCGGTGATAAATAAAATTATTGTTATTTCACATGTATTTGTAACATATATCATTAGTGACAGCTGCGGATTACGTGAACTGACGTATGAATATATGAACATTTTTTTTATCAACTTTTAGAACAGTAAAATGGTTCTTCCTATCAGAGTCGTACAGCAATACAACTAATAAGTGTGTTTTGTTTCAAGTCTTGATAATAGAGTGCTAACGTTCTTGGCTTCGTTTCAGGAGACCCACTTTTGATTCCCTGCTGGTGAACTTTGGTGTTATTTCTCATTGGAGATTTCAATTCTCTGTTAGGAAATTATTTAAAATTCGCCATTTTCCTTCTATTTTTTCCTGAATATAAAGTGTGTCACCAATATCCAGCACACAATGTTGATAAAACCTACTAATAATATAATGGACCTTACTGAATTAATCTATCCATCTATAATGTCTTGTAACTGCTGTTGGGTATAGATGTAGCTCCTGTCCCTGGTTCTAGAGGCGTGGTTCAACTCAGCTGCTATTGTCACCCGAACACCCTCCTGTACATAGCTGCCTCATGACGCCACTGGTACTAATAACACATGTGTCATGTCTGAGGGAGGCATGTGCCACTTTACTAGTGTCCGGATATCACAGAGCTATCAATTATAGTTTAGTCGAATGGGAAAACTTCAGAGAGCTCTTCACTGATGCACATACGACGGTTTCTACCAAGTTATTTTCTCCAGGAGAATGCTGGTGCAGTTTCTCTTCCCGTCCAGTAATCAACTAAAGAGTTAGACTCTTACAAGCTGAAGGGAATAATATTATCGCTCGTTCTGAAACCCCCAAGGTTGGCCGCATTGAAAGAGCCGGGGGGGAGGAGGGGGTTTGACCCCTCAGATAATGGACACTACGTCACACTTTGCTAAGATTAGTATGATCGAGGTTAAGTGCCGCCGACAATCACGGTAGAAAGCGCACGTAAAAAAAACAACCTTTAATTAGTCAACCAAGTATTCATCGCGACACCTCGGATGTTACTCCCTCCCCTCCACCCCCGCGCCTACCAAGTTTTGAACAACTTCCGGCCCGATCAGGTGTATTAATGGGGGGGTTCCCGGTCATCAAGTTGAGGCGCAGATGTGATGTCGGGAAGAGCACTTTCACCCCCATTAGACCGTCCATTAGGAGCAACAATGTCTTGCTACAGTCTAATCTTCATAGGAAGGGCCTAATAGAAAATACAAACATACATTATTATTATTATTATTATTAGCACCACGTCTTACTACCCGTTCGGGCTATACGCACTTACGCTAATGTGTAGTGGTAGGGTGATTGTGAGNGGCCTAATAGAAAATACAAACATACATTATTATTATTATTATTATTAGCACCACGTCTTACTACCCGTTCGGGCTATACGCACTTACGCTAATGTGTAGTGGTAGGGTGATTGTGAGATGAAATGGAGGACCTACAGTTTAACGTGGGATCCGAACCACGGTGGAGGCCTGGCATTCCCCACATTCACAAGCTGTCTTTGTCAGAGGTGAAGGAAGGGTTTGGTAATCAGATAAATCTTTGCCGGGACCGAGGATTGAACCCCGGCCGCCAGAAACATATCTTATTGCTGTCGACATTGATAACATTTGTTATTGTTATTTTATTGGTTTTTTTTGTCACCACGTCTTAGTAGCCATTCTGACTATACGCCGATGTACTAATTACGCTAAGAGACTATGGAGGAAGAAGGTTGAATCTAGAGGAAGTGTAGCCACATTTGCGTGGAGAAAGTAGGGAAGCCCTTTAGGAAAAAAATTACCCTCAGTACACCTGACGAGGATTGAACCACGATCTCTCCACTATTGGCAGTATATTACATTGCGAAAGTAACGCCTAATTTATAGTTATGGATATTATTTTTATATCAAGATTGACAGCTCACATGACGTATGAAGGCATAGTATTAGCTAAAGTACTGGTTTTGTGTTGAGCTATACTGCCGAGGACGGAGAGATCGAGGTTAAAATCTCGGTCGGGTGAACTGGGGGTGGTTTTTCCTAAATGGTTTTCCACTCTCCCTACACGCAAATGCGGTTTCACTTACCTTAAATTTAACCTTCTCAGTTCCTAAACCACTAGCGTAACTAATATTTAAGCGTATAACCCTAACGGGTTGTAAAATGAGGTTTTAAATAAATATGTAGTAACTTTTCAAGCTTTCAGATAAGGCACTTTCTAAAAATATTTGTCTGTACTGCTTCCCTAGACCCAGACCACACATTATTAGTGGACTTGTAGACTCAGCCGTGGTCGCGATCGTGAAGACTGCCAGACACCTTCGAACTTGTCTTCCCGTGGCACTAAAGCTATTTGGTGAACAGTGGTTCGGATCTAACCAAGAGTGCAACCCTAGACGTTAATAAACTAATTTGTTTGTGAAAGCTGTAGTTAATTACTCTCAGTGGTGGCTGAGTGGTCTCAGGTGTTAGACATTACCGCCGTTAACGGAGGATTCTGTTTTGAAATCCCCGCCGGATACTGAAAGTGAGGGTTGCGCAGTTTTCATCTATTCCAAACTATTGCGGATACATTTTTTTTCAGTTGCCCTCTTTATTTATATCTCTATGATTAAACCACTAAGAATCCTGGTGTCAAACGCACCAACAGGTTTTAAATCTGTAATTAATTATCTAGTATGATAGCTCTGTATGTTTCACACTTACTTGTTGAATGGCGCAACCTAGTAATATTTCTATTTCTTGGACTCTTGCCTGTTGCATGATGCAACCTTGGGATATATTTATTACTAGGACTCTTGCCTGTTGCATGATGCAACCTTGTAAAATCTCTATTTCTTGTACTCTTGCATGTTGAATGGGGCAACCTTATAATATCTCTATTTTTATACTCTTACGCGTTGAATTACGCAACCTTGTAATATTTATATTTCTTGGACTCTTGCCTGTTGCATGACGCATCCTTGGAATATTTTTATTACTGATACTCTTACCTGTTGCATGATGCAACCTTGTTATATCTTTATGTCTTGGAATCTTACCTGTTGCATGACGCAACTTGTAATATATATATATGACTATTGCTTGTTCCATGGGGCAACATTGTAATATCTCTGTAATATTTCTATTTCTTGGACTTTTCCCTGTTGCATGATGCAGCCTTGTTATATCTTTACGTCTTGGAATCTTACCTGTTGCATGACGCAACTTGTAATATCTTTATATCATGAATTCTTGAATTATGCTGTGTTCTTTTGTTGCGCGCACTCAACTTTTTACTACCCTGGTCACGTGCACACCCAGGTATTGTTACGAAAGTTTCCGTCACCTCCACTCGTTTAACCGGGTCACGTTGGGACGTAACTGGTTGTTCGATACATTTGTTTGTTCCTTTAACTTGACATGTCCAGCCTTCGATACCAAATCATCGCAAGGAGGTTGGGGGATAACATGGTTCTAGTTACAAATTCATTAAGAACCAAGAACCATGTTTAAAAAAAAAATCAAATTCTCTTCTCATGTTCAACACGTTAATTTTCAGCTATTGAAGTGTATACCGCGTCTGTTATTTGGCACCTTGTGAGATTGATGGGAGATTAATGGGTGGAGGAATGGGAGAGGGCCAAACAATGGCGTGGGTTCCCGTAGAGCCTGCCTGTTTCATTTGAAACACTTACTTAATCAGAATTGTTTTCTTCCGCTATTGGAGTTGTTTGATCGGTGTGATCTCCGTAAGATGTGGTTTGAATACAGCTTGTATTGGTAATCGTAGAGTTACTTTCACACAGAAGCTGAGAGTGAAGATCTAGTCCGGGCCATTGGGAAACATGTTCCGCTTCACAGTCCGACTGGAGGAGTAGGACGCATTTAGAGGGGAGGGAACAAGACATATTAGGAGGGACAACATATATTTACAGGGGGAACAAGATATATTAGGAGGGACAACATATATTTACAAGGGAGGAACACGATATATTTACAGGGAAAGAACAAGACATAGTTACAAGGGAGGTACAAGATACACTTCCAAGTGAGGAACAATATATATTTACATTGCCATTTGATTTGTGGCCACCCATTCGATTGGAGGACATCCATTTGACCTGGGACCCATAGAGACAGTGATTCAGAACGTCTAGGCAGTGATTTCAAGACGCTGATCAATCACTTGTATTTATATCCGTGATGCAAAAATTGATAAGTTACAACTCTACGGCCCCAGGTTCTTCTAACAAACTCCTCGTGTTAGGGTATATGTAAAGAATGTTGATTATACTAACACCATTACTCAAGTTATAATTAAATAGTTATGTTAATGTGCGTTGCGTTGGTCTCCACTTCTTTGAGAGGGTAATGGATCTATGGAAGAAGGTCGCTTATACTAGCTAGAACCCTTTCACTAGACATAGTCCTGTCCACAGCTGTGGGTCACTATACTTGCGAGTATGTGAACTAAGATAATGGTGTATCAACTTCCACCTGCAGACCAGTTAAACAAACTATACAGTGTCCCTACTGCCACCTGCAGATCAGTTACCCAAGCTATAGAGTCCCTAATGCCACCTGCAGACCAGTTACACAAGCTATAAAGTCCCTAATGCCACCTGCAGACCAGTTACCCAAGCTATAGTGTCCCTAATGCCACCTGCAGACCAGTTATCCAAGATATAGTGTTCATAATGCCACCTGCAGACCAGTTAAACAAACTATATAGTGTCCCTGCTGCCAACTGCAGATCATTTACCCAAGCTATAGTGTCCCTGATACCACCTGTAGATTAGTGATTCAAGTTGTAGTGTCCCTAATGCCACCTGCAGACCAGTTACCCAAGCTATAATGTCCCTTATACCACCTGCAGATGAGTGATTCAGATTGTAGTGTTCCTAATGCCACCTGCAGACCAGTTACCCAAGCTATAATGTCCCTAATACCACCTGCAGATGAGTGATTCAGATTGTAGTGTTCCTAATGCCACCTGCAGACCAGTTACCAGTGGCGACTCGTAGCTAAAATTAGTGGGGGTGCTGCTCCAGTATTTGTTTTAAAATTGTATAAAAGGAAAAAACATCTATAAAAAGAAAATTTATTCAGGAACTTGATAAAATCTTAACAAAAAATTCAAACATTTTTTTACTTGCTTTAACTTAAATTGTTACAGTTCAAGCTTGATTTATTCATTTAAAAATGAAATCCATTCTTTTTGTTTTAATTTGCACAAACAGTTCAATAATTTACTCCTTTATCTCTGGATGACAATTGAGGAAATTTTTCTCCATTGAAAGTACTGCAAGCACATTTAGTTTTTTGAATCGATTAGATTAGCTGGAAGCAGAATAGTAATCTAATTCTACACTCTTCTACACTTTATCACATTCAAGAATATGGTACACGGTTTTTAAGCACAACACACGCTGAATTAAAAAAAAAAAACTTCCTTCAACCATCACGCCAGAGCCGGCACTGTGAGAGCAACAGTGCTCTCTCTACCCGAAAGTCCCGCCTTCCTTCCCACCACCACACCGCGCACCACAGTCAAACACCACGTTGCTGTGAAGCGCACAGTTCCATACAAAGATTCTTGTATCTTTTTCATAAACTAGGGGATGGCTACTGAAGTACTGACATTAAGCTTAATGAATATATAAAATAAAGAAATAATTTTAAAAAAGGACTCATTATATTAAATGTTATCTATAATATCAAGTGAAAATAGGGGGTGCTGCAGTTCCGCAGTGCCTATACACGAGCCACCACTGCCAGTTACCCAAGATATAGTGTCCCTAATGCCACCTGCAGACCAGTGAACAAAGCTATAGTGTCCCTAATTCCACCTGCAGACCAGTGATCCCATTTGTAGTGTTTATAATGTCACCTGCAGACCAGTGGACCAAGGTATAGTGTCCCTAATGCCACCTGCAGACCAGTGATCCCAGATGTAGTGTCCCTAATGCCACCTGCAGACAAGTGAACCAAGCTATAGCGTCCATGGTGCCACCTGCAGACCAGTGAACCAAGCTATAGCGTCTATGGTGCCACCTGCAGACCAGTGAACCAAGCTATAGCGTCCATGGTGCCACCTGAAGACGAGTGATTCAAGTTGTAGTGTCCCTAATGCCACCTGCAGATCAGTAACCCTATGTATCGCTTATGAGGGTCCAACAATCGTGGCTAGAACTGTAGACCAGCCATGTCCCCAGGAGGAGAATGTGACTACCGCGCTCACGTGTGTGAGCACCTAGCACGTTTCTACGCATGCGACCTCCACTTGTCTTGTCCTTCTTAAGGGTGTGGCGTTTATATCGGTCTGTAAATACCTGACCAGGTATCGGCACTTGGTGTTACCACAAGTTTCATACAAGCTCCACTTCCCTTTCAAGTCATACCTACACATTTCACTCACAAGGGAGTATAAGCGCTGCCTGGTAACTATATCTCACTCACAAGCTACAAGTTCCTGAACATTACAACGGCTCACGGAGCGTTACAACGGATCTCATTCATGAAGCTACAGCTCTCTGAACGTTACAACGGTTCTTATTCATGAAGCTACAGCTCTCTGAACGTTACAATGGTTTTTGTTCACCAAGCTACAGCTCTATGAACGTTAGAACGGCTCTTGTTCACCAAGATACAGCTCTCTGAACGTTACAACGGCTATTGTTCACCAAGATACAGCTCTCTGAACGTTACAACGGATCTCATTCATGAAGCTACAGCTCTCTGAACGTTACAACGGTTCTTATTCATGAAGTTACAGCTCTCTGAACGTTACAACGGATCTCATTCATGAAGCTACAGCTCTCTGAACGTTACAACGGCTTTTGTTCACCAATCTACAGCTCTCTGAACGTTACAACGGCTCTTGTTCATGAAGCTACAGCTCTATGAACGTTTACAACGGTTCTTATTCATGAAGCTACAGCTCTATGAACGTTACAACGGCTCTTGTTCACCAAGATACAGCTCTCTGAACGTTACAACGGTTCTTATTCATGAAGCTACAGCTCTATGAACGTTACAACGGTTCTTATTCATGAAGTTACAGCTCTCTGAACGTTACAATGGATCTCATTCATGAAGCTACAGCTCTCTGAACGTTACAACGGCTCTTGTTCACCAAGATACAGCTCTCTGAACGTTACAACGGATCTCATTCATGAAGCTACAGCTCTCTGAACGTTACAACGGTTCTTATTCATGAAGTTACAGCTCTCTGAACGTTACAACGGTTCTTATTCATGAAGCTACAGCTCTATGAACGTTACAACGGCTCTTGTTCACCAAGCTACAGCTCTCTGAACATTACAACGGTTCTTATTCATGAAGATACAGCTCTCTGAACGTTACGATTCTAATTCGTGAAGCTACAGCTCTATGAACGTTACAACGGCTCTTGTTCACCAAGCTACAGCTCTCTGAACGTTACAACGGCTCTTGTTCACCAAGCTACAGCTCTTTGAACGTTACAACGGCTCTTGTTCACCAAGATACAGCTCTCTGAACGCTACAACGGCTCTTGTTCATGAAGTGTCCTTGAGAACGCACATCAAGGAGACCAACATCTCGCATCTCGACTGAGGAAGGAGGCTGCGAACCTCTCCAAAGATCACGTGTATTCCCAAGGCAACCCTCTTGTCGCCTCCAGACCTGCAACTATCCCAGTCTGTAATGGTGGTCTACACAAACCTGTCCTCCTCCACGCTCTTTACGACGGCCCAAAGCGGGGGCGATTTATACACTCCAATCTTCATACTAAGGGCCTTTTAGAAAAAACTACATTTATTTGCTGTTAACATTGAACATTTTACTATATAATTATTGATATTTTACAGGTATTGATAATATCTATCAAAAGTGACAGCTGTATATCATGTAACTTGATGTATGGATACCTAAAAATTGTTTTATTAGCTTTTATAACTGTGTGAAAAAAAGTCCCTTTCTTGCGGGTACCAGTGTGGTTCGTTAAAATCCCCCCCCCCTCCTCCTTTGATTGATTTAAGACACCGATGATCCAAACTGTGTACGAAGGTTGTTACCACAACATCCTCACACCCAGCTCCAGTGCTGCTCCTGGTGGGATGCCGCGTCAACCACGTGAGGCGATATCACGTGTCCTAGCTCTCAACATGTCACGTGGCAGCTCGCGAGCGTTGGGGCGCCGGCGTCCACAAACTAAAACACGTGGAAAAGGAGAGGGGATTAGTTTAAATATAGGTCTAGAAGTAACGAGCGAGTGAAATAGTTTCCGAGCACAAGTTGCCGGGTCGAAGGACAAGTCTAGTTTGTTTCAAGGTCATGATTGTTACCGACACGACGTGTTGCGGTTTGAACGATTTTTTTATTTTTTAGGTTGTTTCTCCGTAGCGAGTTTTGTTTTATTAGTTTTAAACATTTTTTTTCCCATCCTATTTCTTAAGGCAGTCCCTAAAAGTCGTTGTGATTAACTTTCCTCTAACCCGCATTGGTTGGCACGGGGACGAAACGTCAGGTTCATATAATCTGGTTTACAGGTGACTAAGATGGTTGGGTTCGAATCCTGGCTGGGTGTACTGAAGGTACTTTTTTTTCCTAAATGTGCTTCTCCCCTCTCCTTTTGAACGCGGGTATTATTTCATTTAAATTCTACTTTCATCATCCCTACCCTATTAGTGTAGTTAAATGCGAATAGCCCAAACGGTTGGTAGAACGTGGAACATCAAAAATAACAAATTATTTTTTAGTCCAGAACCAGAGTCTCCCCAAACTGGTGGTCTAGACCCCTCGTCCACTCAGCTACTAGGAGAATCCAAATCTGTCTACAAACACCGTGTCGTCGTGGCTATTTTTACCGTCCGCCAGCGAATAACTGTCCCATTCCACTTGAATTGATTTCCTGCCTCCCAGTTTGTGATCTGGTTAACCTCCTTTGTTCTTCTGTTGCCCTGTTACATTGAGTTCAAGAACAGGAGGTGACAGAACGCACGACGGCCTGGTGTGGGAAAGGGGCGGGGGGGTCAAGTGGGATTACAATTATATAGGCCAAAGTATAAATACGAAAAAAATACACATTGGCTAGAAAACTATTATATATTATGTGTTTTACTCATATATATGAGTGCTTATTTTATTTTAAAAATCGAAGAATTGGGATAAGCCTGGCCACGGAAATTGAGCCCAGGGCCTTATGTTGCCTAACCCATCTTGTTTCAGGCTCGCTTTCTATGTATTAATTCACTCTTTGAATTTGAAAATAAATAAATATGTAGTATTAAGTTGGTAGAAAGAACCTTTTAGAGATTACAAACATATTTTGTTCGCGGTCAACATTAACAATATTTTACTATATTATTATGTCATTTTTTAAAAGCACCATGTCTTACTGCCCATGTGGATTATACGCCTATGTACTAATTACACTCATGCGTTAGGGATTAAGAAGGTTTAATTTATAGGAAACGCACCCGCATTTGCATAGAGGGAGAGTGGAAAACCATTTAGGAAAACAACCCTCAGTACACCTGACCGGGATCGAACCCTGATCTCTAGGTCTTCGGCAGTCTCGTTTATTGCGAGAATGGTGGGTTAGACTATGCGGCCATCGAATCGGGTGACTGGCTATATTATCATTATTTTGATATGTGTTGATAATATCTATCAAATGTGATAACTGCATATCACATGGCTTGACGTGTGTATACGTGAGAGTACAGTAGCCCTATGTCTTCTTTGGTGCTGACTGACAGCTGACGACAGGCAGCTAAAAACTTTGAAAAGCTACCAGACCAAATTATGTAATCCTTCACCGAACCATATGATTTGCAAAAACATGTGTTTAGCAGCTGTCACTTCTGACAGTCAAAATTTAGGTATATACCTAAATGTTGACTGTCAGAAGTCAGCTGTGAGCTCTCAGTCAGCACCAAAGAAGCCATGGGGCTACTGTAGATCTCTCAATTGCTATAGTTTTCATATTAAAATGGGACTGTATAAAATACCTGCTAAGCCCCGAAGTATAAAAGTGATTTGTCCTGTAAGAGTATCCATGATATTATTTTGACGAGCTAAAATCTGAGGTCTAGTTTTATTTCTGGTTTTGTTTCGTTCGTCTGGCCTGAAGCGCAGGATATGAAGGTTTCACAAGTCCTCCCTCGATAGCCAGAAGATGCTTCTCTCAGAGGGTCGAGGACCTGATTTTTGTTTTTGTGCCCCTCGTTTTGTTCCGTCTTGTGCGCTCCGCCCCGCCCCCCTGCTAAGTGCGGACCACTGTACTCGCACAGGAAACCGCTATCGAGACACCTGTTGTGGATGTTCTGCGCCACTGAGCCACCCCTTCCTAACCTTCTCCACTTGTCCACTTTCTCTTGTCTTTAGAGGGAGGTGCATTACTGACTCAGCTATTTGACTGGTTTTAATAAGGCACGGGTTCAAAGTTGTGTTTGTTGCACCGCTTCTTGATAACCTACCGGGCTCTCCTCATTGAGGCTAACCGTGAGGAAGGGAGGATTACAAAATAGAATATATGTTGCCCAATTTGCGCAAAGCTGAGGGCAAAGCACTATTTAGGGAGGGAAAAAACCTCGATACACCCATACCAGACACAATTGACCCCTTTTCATGTTCACCGATGGTGGTTGGAGTGTGAAGTAGTTAGGATCCACATGTTTGGACGCACGGCTACGGTGCCCGACTAATCCGGAAGCTAGTCCGAGGCTCAATAAAGTCCCATTTTCGTTTAAAGGTCCTTATCTGACGGCTATAAAAGCTACCACAGCAATATTTATATATTAGCATATAGCTCGAACGGGTAGTAAGACGCGGTGCTTAAAAGAAAAGTGTATTTATAGTTCTGATGATGGTTTTCCACTCTCCCGATAGATGAACACCGGTAAAGTACATTCCTAGTCGCCTTCAGTTAAACGTGATCACTGTTGACGACCTCGGTCGACATAAACTCCGCATTCCTCGCGTCAATTGTTTAGCGCGCTGCCCCCGTTCCCCGCGCGGAAGAAGGCAGGACAGGACGGTCCTTGAACGTTTGTTAGGAATCTATCTCCCTGTGGAGTCTGTCGTCTTAGTACACGGGACGATTTGTTGGTGATATTATTTTCGAAACGTTAAAATAAAAATGCTTGTGTGAAATACGTACACATACTTTATCATGTCGATAAGCTCTTCTACCCACTAATACATTACATAACTTTCTGGAGGAATTTGGTTCCGGTTACTATTCGGCTGTTGCCCATTCTTAACCTGCCAGGGGCATAAATGTTGCCTGGCCTGTAAAGAAATACTAGGCTGTTTTTTTTTTGTATGAGTACCGATTCACATTCGTGACTCTTAACCTCTTTTTAACGTGCAACATATGCCAATCAACTCTGTGATACAGTCGGCTAGGAATTGTAAATTTACACAAACACTATTGCACGTGGATAATTTCTGATTCAACACTAATAGAGGTAAAGAGTTAATAGAAGTTCCTAATGCTGAATATNGCTCGACTGCTGAGGACGGGGAGATCAAAGTTCGAATCTCGATCGGGTGAACTGGGGGGGGGGTTCCTAAATTGTTTTCCACTCTCCCTCCACGCAAATGCGGGTTCACTTCCTCTAATTCAACCTTCCCAATTCCTAATCCATTAGAGTAATTAGTACTTAAAGCGTATAACCCGAACGGGTAGTAAGAGGCGGTGCTAAATATTATTATTTATTCTGTCATAATATGGACATGCTGTGGTTATCAAAAAGACACTTTGTCGCTTTGTCCACCATCGTCACCGCGGAAAATGTCCAGTAATCATTCAAATACGAATGCACTGCACACATTTCTGGCAGATCTTGGTGTTTTCTTTTCCCCTTTACTCCCAAACCTCACGCGAGCCGGGAGCCGAGTTGGGTCTGCTATGACGCACGCTCTTAAGCTTGAGGCGGCCCGGATCTACACCTAGGGTCGAGCCCTAAGAGCAGGGGTTCTCAAAGTTTTGGTCATAGAGGACCACCAAGAGGAAGCTATGCCCATTGCGGCCCTGAGCGAAGGGGTAAGAGAGGGTTCAAAGGTTATGCAAGAAAAGCATTATTTTTAGACAATTCCAGTTTGCTAATATAAATACAAGAAAAAAACTCCATGACGCGAGCCCACATGCGAGATATACCAACCACCCTAGCGGCCGCCATCTTTAGTGAAGATAGTGCCAACATTCATGGATGGAGTGTGTCATGAGGTTAGCACATTGTACCCTCCAGTCATTAATCTCAGTTTTCTAGTAAGTCCTCATTTGATCTCACGAGGCTCAGGTTTACCCCGTTCAAGAGCAACTTATTCACAGAACATTTCCGGAAGCACCAGAGATCGAACCCGGGACATCTAGATCTGTAGCCAGAGACTCTAACCACAATAACACAAAGCTAATCATATACATACAATACAAAATTAATTCATCAAATGAAATGTTAAAAAATAAATCATATAATTACATTTTGTTAGTAAGTAATTGTAGGTGATTGTTTTTAACATTTTAAAACTCACCATTTTTGAAAAATAATGGTTCATACTTGTTGATTTATGGTTGCAACACAATTCCTTTTTTATGTGACTTGTGTCTGCTGAAAAAATAAATATAATATAATATTGATATTTAATATCTAATCTTTTGCATTCCCAATTTTTGTATTATATGTGATCAACATTATTTAATTAGTTTGTGTTGCCTGCGGATTACCAGTGGTCCTAGAGCCACACTTTGAGAACCACTGCACGAGAGAGTGTATCTGAGTCTAACGCATGCGCCCAGCCTACTATCTATCGTCCAGCATGGGCACGGAATTGTTTGATGTCATCCAATCGATAATGTTATTATTTGCACGCTGCGAGCTCTTGTCACGGCCCATCAGCTCCTCATAATGGTTTGTGTTTTTCATTCGATTGTTTCCCAGTATAACTCTCTCCATATATCAGTCAATTAGTCCAATACAGTCCCGCGCGTTACGGTAATGGCAGATATTGCGTCACGTGACCGGCGACAATTAACACCCATGCTGGCGGATATTAGCCCCTACAATGCGTATCAACATTTGGACACGAATTAACAACGATTGGCTCGTTCGCACACATTGGTGAGAGTGTATGACCCCGTGACTGTGGGGTCAGAAGGGGGGGGGGCGACTACAGGTCTAGAGGACCCTGATTTCCTTAAGTACTTGGGTTCAACTCCCTGAGGGACCTCAGTCCTCGCGTGGCTAGGGCACCGGACGAGGTATGAGTTATTTCACTGTTCACTTCATTACAGCAATCCCAGTAGCTAATAACCCATCTTTACACAAACATACCCAGCTGTATTGAAAGGTGAATCCTATGAAAATAGCTTAATGTAACCATCTCAGAGGTATTTGCTGATGGCTTAACTATCTGACTAGTTTTGTAATATAAATATTACTGAAGCAGACCGTCATCTGCATCAACAACATCTACCTCCAATCAATAACATTAATTCCAAACAATATGCATTATGTGTTTAACTAGTTCAGTGCCGAGTAAGTTTGTCAAAGCACTTAATAAAACAATGATTATTTCAACCCAAAAATACGCGATTGCCATTGACCTGTCAGGGAATGGACCATTGAGGGGTGATAGTCCCTCTCCGGGTGATTGAATACGTGAGTCTATTGCCTAGCTCGAGAATCTCGGGAGCTCGAGGTCGTTACGCTTTTGGAATTAATGGTGGAGACCAGACTTTATAAGAGTTACGATCAGTAGTGGAGTTATTTGGCATCCATAGGGGCGAATCAGGTCCTACTTGATCTCATATAGTTTTCTGACATTATGATCTCACTTCTAACCCACCTCTTATTTGAGACATGACTATCGCCATTAATTTATACTTTTGTCATATATTCTATCCCATAGATGGGCAACATATTTTTTCAATTTAATCACAGATGAAAGAGGAGTGAAATTAGTCAGACCATCTAAAAATAGAGAAATTAGGTTACTCAATCGAACATTTGAAACAACAATTTCTCTTTGAACAAGTTTATTCAAAATATTTTATTATTCATCTACAACTGACTCAGACGCAAAGGATGAAAATTTCATATTGATAATGCAAGACAATTTAATACAAAATTTGACACTTTTTGCCTGACAAGTTGCAGAAACATTGGCCGAATATTTGATATGAGCCCGATGCACAATTATTTAGCTTGGACTCCAAATTGACATATATAATTCAAGATTTGATGAATTCCATCGTAGAGAACTTCGATTCACACATCCAAATTCATACAAACATGGACATTGATTTCGAAATAACCTATTTAAAAGTAGGGGCATCGTTGTCAGTCAGAATACATTTACACATATCTGTGACTGAAGAATTCTGGTAGAATATTAAGAGTTCCAGACTCTCCGTGCTTGTCCAAATACAGAAGGGTGGGGGGATTTTTTCTTGAATTTGTAATATCAAAGAGGAATTGATCACGCAATAATTTAAATTCCAATTTGAAGTAAAGTAGGCTCGTGACTATCCAGCCTAACGTGGCGGTCGCCCGGATCAGATAACAAAAATGCCGGATAAGCCGATCTTGAGGGTGAATCATTTTCTCTGTATTCAACGCCCTAAATGCGTGATAACTGTGTATTACTCGAATTTACATTAAAATTAAATATTATTATAATAAAAATTTCAAAAATGATCATAACACACTACAAGAAGAGACTAATAAAAGCTGAAAAGCGTGCAAACAACCCAATCGAGTAAGATAAGTTTTGCTAAATGATTATTGTGAATGTACAATACTTTAGTCATACTTTACATGTACAGACATGCAAAGAGATGCGCGCGCAGCTCACGCAGCTAAAGTCATCTCTCAGTCCATACAGCGTTTCAAACAACATCCTGTGCGTGTATTGTGAGAATAGGTGCATCTTTTTAAGGCGCTTACGATTGAAAAGTAATGTACAATATTAAAATCAACAGTTCCATACTCTATAGTACCGTACTATAATTACAGTGGAGTCCCAGCCGGATAGTTGTGAGTCCACTGTAGTTGAAATCAGAAAATTGATGGGAGCATTGGATGGTAATGTTGTGTCAATGACTCATTCAGAAAGCGGAATGCATCCAAAATAATTCAGGAAATATCAAGTTACAACCAGGCACGCCGTCAGGAAAATGTTTATTTTACTGTGAGAAATGACAAATTCAAATTCGTGGCGTATTTTCGGCTGATTCACCAATCGGGGCGAGTGGGGATAGGGTTGCCCGCCCCGGCAGTCTATCCAGTAATTTTTTTTCCATAAAACCCAAAGAGACCAGTTTCGATCCACTCATCTCAATCATTCCTTCCCCTCAAACGCAGCCCTCCCAAACAATAAGCGCCCAAGATGAGGCATCCACCGACATAATAATTTTTTATTGACGTATTTAACGATCGCTTTCTGAGCCGACTGATTATATCAGCACACGACTTTATTATCTAGCTAAAATCTAGAACAGACACAACACCAATCCGCTCTAACCATTAATCCATTACCGTTAAATCCTGCTTTTACTAATGATGAGTTTTTTGGCCATGCCAGGAATTGAACCCAATATCCTTAGCTCAGTATGCAGACACGCCACCTGCCAAGCTAAGGCGTCGGACTATAGTTTTATAAATCAATTAACCCAGAGACCCTCCTGGCGACAAAAGAGTGTAACTGTCTTCATGTGCTGTACTCTTACTAAGATTTCTCTCCCTCCATCCCTTCCCCCTTCCACCTCTCCACCCCGTCACTACTCCTACAGAGGGGAAGTTTGTACGATGTTTGTACAAGCGAGGCACCAGTAGGGTCGCTTGTTTTCATTCCATTTAGAATGAAATTAATATATTCACGTTCCTGTGCAAGAAGATATCGTACTGCCCCCCTCCAAACTTTACTCCTCCTCAACAAAACTTTCTATCCAATTACATCCCCTAGAAACGCACCTGAACTTGAAGACGAGCCCCCTCACCCCCTCCAACACCGTGTTCATCCCTTGTTCCACCTCTGGTGGTATAGTTTTTATAGTTTGTTTCTCAAGCGTCCGCTGCTTCAACGCTTTCTGTCTCGAGGTATCGTCGACTGTGTTACAAGACACAACTGTGGCGAGCAGACGTTTCCAAGCTGTTGTGTTTCTAAGATGTGTATCTCTTGGAAAGGTTGTGTACCGGCAGTGTTCTGGGAACATTTTGATTAAATCGCCCAAGGATGTCTTTCCAATCTACTGTTAAATTNCCCCCCCCTTAATGAAATTATACACATTGTTATGGAAACATAATGGGAAGAAATAACATATCATTCCACCAAAGAGCACACGTGCAATAATAAACTCTGTTACAGAAACATATGATTGGTTCTCTTCATTTTAGACTACCCATTTCCCAAAGCTCTAATCAAAAAAATGACTTATAACTCAGAAGATATTGATTTTATATAAAAAATATTTGAAATAAAAGTTTTTTATATTCATCTAATATTCCTACAACTTGGCAATGATGAGTAATTAACTATCTGAAACATTCACGCAGATATGATAAAAATTGAAAATTTTCACAAATATAAAATTCCCTTAGTCATTTTCATGGGGAAATAAATGACTTGCGTTGTATTGTTTGAAATATTAAACAGTTAATAGATATGAACCCTCAGAACTGATTTTGAGAAAAACTACTCTTTTTAATTTTACCCATAAGCCAAACTACCCTTAGATATTTAATTCCAAGAAATACCTCTGGGTAATCTTATTAAAACCTTATATATAAAGTTTTAGCTGAATCAGTAAAATGTTTTGGACTCTAGTCCCAGTAGCAAACACACAGATATGCGGCATTGCAAAAGAAAACTTTTTCGGGTTCCGGAGGACATGAAACGTCGACATCCATCAGGGTTAGGTGCTTAGCGGAAAAATGTTTTTTTTCTAAGTCAAGTTGGTTTGTAAATAAGTATGCCTAGAAATTATCTGATAGTACAAATTAGCTTTTCTAGAAGATATTTCAACTATAATAGTTGTGCTCGTTCAAGTTTAAGTAAATTAGTTCATATTTTAATCTAAATTTTTAATCTCAAGTTACAAATAGTACATTAAAGCAGTTGTGTAAAATCTCTTTAGTCTTATTTATTAAGTCTGTGTTTCTGTGTCTGCAAACCCGATATACATTTTTAGTGTTCTTATGATAGTGATGATAATAATAATAATAATAATAGTGGCATGTCTGGGCTACATCAATCGTAGCCCAGTAGTGGAAAGGTTAGGTGGTACTAATGTAGCGTTTCCCAGGAGAGGCCCGAATGTACTGATCGTACATCCTTTCCGTGGAGGCTCTTTCACCGTCTCAATGAGATGAGGTGATGGGGATAATTAATATGACAGGGTTGAGCCATTGAGGATCCTAACTCAAATATAGTTAACTAAACCCTGGTAACTATGCGAATTACTCTCCTTTCAAGAAAAATACCCTTGTACCAGCTGGGAATCGGACACCGGGACCACAGTGCCACGAGTATGGTTTCGTGTTCTTATGCCCACGATATATATTAGGGACATAACGTTATACCTATTTATAATATTTATTATTTTCTTGTCAACGTGTATCACGGGTTATACGAATATGTACTAATTTCGCAACAGTGTGGACTGCCGATAGTGGGTAAATCAGGACCCGAATCCCGGTTGGGTTTACTGAGGATTTTTTTCCCCCCCTCCAGATGGGTTTTCACTCTGACTCTACGCAAATACGTTCACACTCGCTCGTTCCTAAAACAAATTTACTGTAAATATGCGTTTAACTCGAAGAGGTAGTAGTAGGTGCTAAAAAAAAACTATCCATAGCTTGCATGGAAAGTACAGGTAGATCCATAAAAATAAAGTTATGTGCTTTCAATATTTGTTTTATTTGTATATTAAAAGAGAGAGCGGAGATATTTCTGGGCCCATGTTCTCGATATTAAATCACTCCCTCCACCCTCCTCTTCTTCACCCTATCTAAAGCGAGTCAACCACACTTCAAAGACTTTTACGACATCTCGATATTTTATTTTTGTTCATTTTACTCCAATTCCCGGTCGTCGCTCTTGTTACAACTTAGACATAACAATAACATTTCCAGCGCTGTTTTTTTTTATATAACATTCATATTTTTCGACGGAAATAGGGCTCTTACACACTTCTGGAGGGGTTGATTTGGTTGCCCATATCTTCTAGAATGTGATTCTTTTTTTATTGACTCACCTTAGTTTGATACATGTCCTGTTATAAACAACTCCTGTTTATTCAACAGGATTGTACGACATAGAAAACTTAGGTTTTAGTTAAAAAGAATGTTTATTTGGGTAAAACATTAAATAGCATAAAGATAAAAATGACATGTAACATGCACACATACACCATAAACTAGCTCTCAGCTGTGAATAGCACCTGCATAAATTAATAATAGGCTTCACCCAATCACTCAGATAATACAGTTATAAAATATTGTAGATTTATAAAGTAATACACAATATTTGAAATTATAACTAGGTTGATTGAATATGTTTAGATATTAAATATGGACGATTGTTATTATACTATTAGCAGCAGAAAGCCCTTACGAGTCGAAGGTGACTGCTTTATCTGATTGCTCGTGATCTTATTCGATCGCTCATGTATCTAACGATTTACACACGTCCCTCACAGACTCTGCCTTAAAATATGAGCGTAGAATGACCCTGGTCATTTGATGATTCCTGGATAGCTCAGTGGTTAGAGCATTGGTGTACTAAACCAAAGGTCTCGAGCTGTATTCCCGTGTACAGGCGTCATTTTTCAATTTAAATAATATTTTAAAAAAACAAGACAAAGCTACTTAGTGTTAAATCGCACATTTTATCACAAAATTTAGTAGACAGATATAAGTTGAAATGGGGTAATAATCCACTCTTAAAAAATATTTCAAAGTTTAGGTGAGGCGAAGGGGAACACCAGTTTAGGTAGATACGTACTTTTGTGGATTTTATAAAAAAATAAAAAAATAATACAACTTTTTAAACGAAGAGGAAAAGTCCTGTTTGAAGTCCACCATGCTCTTGACAGATATTCAAGAATTGTCTTATTTTTTTATTTTTTAGTACCGCGTCTTACTACCCGTTCAGGTTATACGCTTATGTACTAATTACACTAACGGTTTAGGGATAAGGAGGGTCTAATTGATATGAAGTGCACCCACATTTGAGTGGAAGTAGTAGATTGTAAAGCCATTCAGGGAAACCAACCTCAGTGCACCCGACCGGGATCGAACCCTGTTGTCCCAATCTTCAGCAGTCTAGTTTAACAAGATAGTAGCGCCTTAGACCTCGTGGCCACAAAAGTGTAGAATATTAAACGAAACGTATCTACTGGAGAAATATTTTATTTATTTTGTCTATATAAAGGTTACTTGGGATGACACCTTTAATAATTTTTATCTTAGCTCGCATCTTCTCTCCCCTACCTGGTTAAAATTCAATAATTTTTTTTTTCATAACGAGGTTCTATCCCGGATTAATGCTAAAAACAACTAGCCTGGATCAGTGGGTACGCAGTCTCAGGTGTCAATATCATATCTGTTTAATACTAAAACGTGGAGGTCAAAGCTAGAATCGATACAAGGGGTATTCTTAGCCTCTTAGCCACCTAAATGGTTTTACAATCTCGGCTTGCCAATTGGGTACATTTAATTTATATTATACCTCCTCACCATATACCACATTAGATAAGATATGCGGATATTCAGTAGGGGTAGTAAGATGTGGAGCATCCAAATAAAGTGCTGACGTCACCTCTAAAACAGAAGAATATCAACTCGAGTGACATAGACCCTTTTACTGTTCAGCCCGTGAATACATGTCAACATTTATTTTGTACTAGAACGCTACAAATTCCCCCAAACCTCCACTGGGAACGTAATTAAAACGGATTTGAATAAATAAAAACAACGACAAAAGAATGCGTTGATCCTAGAATTTGGCGCATTTTACTTTAGTTGATAGTAGTAATAATAATAATAATAATAATACTCTTTTTGAAAAATAAAAAGTGTTGTATATGATTTGCACGTTCGAGATATTGAGCTGTTATTAAGTTTGTATTAAAAAAGAAGAAGGTAACTCTGATTCTGAGCGAATCCCGATGGAAATGTTGATTTGACAGTTAAAATAATAGTACTACATATTTTTTAGTAGACCTACTTTCCAGTTGACAACTCTCGCATTTGTTTCTGTCAACTATTTTCTGAATGTAGCCCGCGCGTTGGTACATAGTAACACGAACACGTTAACAAATTGAAAGGGGGGAGGGGGGGGATTGGGTCTAATTCATCCCTTGCGCGTGCTGACGTATTATGATCGTGAGCATGACGTCATACATTACTAGTCATAATTAAACTCGGAACGGAAAGCGAGTTGTTAAAAATCACGTTTACGAAGTGATCCCGATACGGACGACGGGATTCGCTGATCGTTGCGTTTTATTTCGGGCTGAATCAGGACGTGACAAATATTTTGGTTTTATAATCATTACAAAACAAAAATAAACTAAGGGGTGTGAATTTATTTGGAATTACCGGTACAGTATTTTATTTTTTAGAATGTGCTTAACACAACCGAGGTTGGTTTAGTGAACTTCGAACCAGTCGTATACCACCTGGTTTCAAAACCATTAAATATTAAATTGTGATACCAACGGGTTCTGAACTAGATTCCACTCAATCAATTACTGAGGCGTGACTAGTCCAGTTAAGATAATTATTTTTAAAAATATATTTACCATCCATTTTCTCAACGTGATAATTAGGGAAAAAATCGTAGAAATTGAATGTATATACATTAGACTGAATCGGCTAGTAGCTTTTATGTCAAAAAAAAAATTTCATAAAATTTCCAAAAACTGGTATTTTCACTTTTAAGGTTCGAACATTTTTTTTCTAAAAACACAAAATAGCTTGTGATAGCGCTTAAAAAGACGAAAAAAAGCTAGTCCTGGTCGATTGAAACCGGCTCACAACTTTTTCCAATAAAAAATCAAAACCGAGAAAAATTACCATTTTTTACATTTAATTACAGGTGTTGTAATTATTATAGGAATTTGTTACAGGGCGTAAATTGTATCTCTTTTCGGTGCCTACCTACAATAAAAATTTAGTGCAAATATATTCATAACTTATTGCGGAATGAGTGAGTATGTAAAAACAGGTGTTCCCAAAATCTGCTTGTAAGCGGCCAGTAATGGTCATAGAGTGATTTTTCAAAGCGCTATTTGTTCGCGAATAGTTTATCTACAACCCTCACATAATTAAATTTAAACAGAGTCCGATTTAATACCTAAAAAACGCGTCTGAATACCGGGGTGTTTGTTGCTTCGGGCGTTCGAGCGGAGGAGAAGTGGTGACGTGGTGGGGGAAGTAAGTCTCTATGGCAGCCAGGATTCGAGCGTTGGAAAGTAGGGTATTTCACCGAAATATTATTATAATTGACGCATAAGAAGCAAATGGTGACCACCAAAAAACAATAATCATAGTTTGAAATATCCTATATATATATAGTCTGCATTAGTATACTGTAGTGGATCTCGAGCCATCCTCATCATGACAACATGTCATGTATAATCATCTAATCCAGATCGGTGATCAAGCGGTCTAGGTCATCATTCTCACTTTGGACTGAACTTTCAGTGACAAGATCAGGGTTCGAGCCCATGCCGGGTGAACTGAGATTAATTTTTCCTCAATTATTTCCCACTCATCCTCTACGCATATTTGGGTATATTTCCTCAAAAAATTCTGCCTTCCTCCACCCTAATCCATTAGTGTATTTGATGTACGAGTATGACCTGAACGCGTATTGAGACGTGGGAGAAAAAAATGATGTATTCAAGTCATGTGGTATGCAGCTGTTACTTTTGATAGACACTATCTAAGGTACAGGGCCCGTTATTCGTCCCCGCGCCTAATTCCATCCCCCGCTGGGTTTCTCGTCTGGTAAGTGCTGCAGAATGGCGGAAGCCACCAGTGTTAAACCTCACCAATGACGCATTAGCGAGTCTGTAATGAACTTGTGGTTCTGTGTTTGTTTTTGCATGAGTTATTTTAATTTCAATTTTTTGTAAATGTTCGAGTAATTATTTTGTCCACATTTCCAAGGCCATAGCTCTTAATAAGGTATGTAAATAAATCACTATATATCTGTAATATATAGCCTATGATGTCTATTTTTACAATGCGTAGGCTACAGAACAAGAAACAAAGCGTGTTTTGAGAATCATGTCGCCATATTGTTTGTGTACACTGGCCCTGATTTCGTCCCCTAGGTGAGCCCCAAATTTCATCCCAGGGACGAAATTTAGATTTCTGTCAGTTTGTATAGTATTTTTTATTGGTGTGTTTCTGTATCGGGAAACGTAAGCAGTGGAACAAGGAATCTATGATAGAAGCAATAAAAGCTGTAAGGGTTAAAAAGATGGGATACAAAACTGCCGTAAAAGCGTTTAACATACCAAGAGAAATTTTGAAGGACTATGTAAAGTCTGGTGTTCAAGCTGAAGAATGTGTTAAAAAGAAAATAGGAAGAAAACCTACTTTAATTGAGGAGGTTGAAAAATTGCTGGTCGATTATTGTATGGAAATGCAAAGGAACTATTATGGAATAACTCTGGCAGATCTTAAGAGGATGGCTTTTCAGTAATCTATCAGGAACAATTTTTCACCCTTTTTCTACAGATACATGATGGGCTAGCCGAAAATGGCAGTGTCTTTTCTTGAAAAGACACCCACATCCTTCTGTTAGAAAACAACAAAATCTATCGCTGGCTAGAATTCAAGGATTCACACGTGAAAATGTTCAGAAGTTTTTTCCATATACAAACAGGAGCTAGAGAAGGTTAATTCTGATCCTTCTAGAATATTTATTGTTGATGAGACGGGCATTTCTGTTGTACAGCATAAAGCGACTAAAATAATAACAGCCAAAGGGAAAAAATAGGTACACACACTGGCTTCTGCAGAACGAGAAGCAACCATCACTGCAGTTCGTTCTCCCCATGTTAATCTTTCCTCAGAAGCAGTGGCAGGTGGAACTGTTAGATGTAGCACCTCCTGGTTCGATCAATGGACCCCTTTTTTACAGGTGGCTGGAACATTTTATTGTCAAAGTGAGACCAACTGAAGAAAACCCTATTGTTCTTGTCTTAGATGGCCACTATTCACACACTCGCAATATCCATCTGATCGAGAGAGCCCGAGAAACTGGCGTCTCAATTGTTTGCCTGCTTCCACACTCTACAGCCAAGATGCAACCCATGGATGTGTCTTTCATGTTTCCTCTTAAGACATACTACGCATAATCTGTTGAGAATTAGCTCTCAAATAATCCTAACCTTATTGTCAGAAAGCTTCAGGTTGCTTCACTGTTTAAGAAAGGCTATGTGCAAGCTGCAACCCTGGAAACAGCAATTAACGGATTCAGGAAGACAGGCCTCTATCCTTTCAATTCAGATAATTTCCGTGAAACTGACTTTGTTGTTCAGTCAACTGGGAATCAATCCGTTCCTGTGCAGAGTGCTCGTCCAGAGTATCCTTCAACATCTAGAACTCCGATGACACAAAACGTTACATCGTTTGGTCTTTTAACACGTGGATTGTCTTTGCCAACACCTGAAGATCTATCAATACCAGCTTTTCCTTTAGCATGTGGATGCTCTTCATCCCAGAAAATCTCTCCAAAGGACATTAGAGAAATTCCAGCAATTCTGCCTTCAACCTCCAACAGGCGTGGTGAAGCGTTTCTAGTGACAGGAACCCCACACAAAGAAAAAGTTCAGGAGGCTACAGAGAAAAAACGCAAAGCAGAAAATATTGAAGAACAACCACCAAAGAGTTATCGATAGATGCTTCCATTTACTTCCTCTTCCCACACCTTGACTAAGACATTGGATCCTAAAATAACCGAGGAAGTCTAAAAAAAATCCTCTTCAGCTCTTAAAAGATCCAAGACCACCACCGTAACTTCGTCATCAGCTCCTGGAAATCTATCATCAGTCTACAAAGCTTCCTCGTCAAGTTCCCAACCCTCCACATCAGATACTCAGAAAAAGAAATCTGCTCACCAACAGAAGCGAAGGAAGCCATTCCTTGATACTTCAAGTGACAGTTCTTATTATGATGAGACCAAAGTGATTTATGTGTCAACAGACAATGAGGATAGTGATGACGATGTCGATTGCCCATTTCGTGGGAAACCATTTTTTGGTGACAAACGCGGCGAGAAATGGATCTCATGCGGGAAGTGCTACTAATGGTGCCAAGAGTTGGGCACTTCTTGTGAAATAAAGAAAAAGTTTATCTGCTACAGCTGTTTGGCTATGTGATTGATTATCTAATAAGATGGTAAGCTATTTTTCGAAAGCAGATATTATTTTGTAATAGAAGGCAATGCTTTTGATTTGTTTACTCTAACCATTGTATTTTTTTTCAGTAAATTATTACTTTAGAATTTCTTAATACTCTTTGTGTCTAGGACTTGTTTTTACATAATATATTTGCATAATTTAAAATGAAACCGAGGGGTCGGAATCAGGGCCACTTTTTAGAATAACTGGAAAGTTCATTTTTGTGAATTTATGCTTTACCCTTTTTTTTTTGGTTCAGTCGTTTCATGTTTCATCAAGTGAACCATAGAATAAAATGTTTAAATTTCCTTACTGCATTTGTTTCAGATCTTATACTCTAAAGATCAAATAATAGTTATCAGAAAACAAATGGGGGACGACATATGGGCCCCCTACCCCTTATACATATAAAATAACAATAAAAATACCCGCTTCAGTGGCGTAGTTAGCTAAAGCGCTAGTAGTGTTGAGTTCGACTGCCAAGGATGGGGAGATCGAGGTTCGAATCTCNGGGGGGGTTCCTAAGTGTTTTTCCACTCTCCCTCCACGAAAATGGGGGTTCTACTCCTCTAAATTCAACCTTCCCAATTCCAAATCCATTAGCATTATTAGTACTTAACCGTACAACCCGAACGGCTAGTAAGACACGGTGCTAAATAAAAACAACAACAAAAAAACCCATAATATTATCAATGTTGAACGTGAAAGAATGTTTTTGTTTCTCCTAAAAAGTTCCTTCTACCAGAATCCTGCTGCACACTCCGTTTACTATGAAATGTAACATTCTTACCTTGACTGATTACACTATGGCCATATCTTATAATCTACATCATAGGGGAACCAAGCAAGGTGAGCCCATTTAAATGAAAATGGATTGCTGGAGAGGGATTTTCAAGACAAAATCAACACGAGAAGAAGAATATTGGACTTGTTCCGTTGTTACATGAACACTCGCCACCCCTAACTCCACCTTCATTCAAAAACGTCGTGACACCGAGCTACAATGGACGCACCCCGCGTCTCGCATTGTCGCCGCATCTAAACATAGGCACCTCTCCGCCCGTCACACGGTGTCTCTAGGGTCCTCTAATCTCCTTCTCACCCCCCTCTCCTTTCATCCTTCACTTCCTGGCTGCCTTTCATTGCGCAGGCGCACTCAGGTTTCCTTCCCTCCTACCCTTCATCGCCTCTCTTACGCGGCGTCATTTAGAAAATCACGGGCGTCGTCAGGTTTTGAACTTTGACAAACGACGTGATGAGATTTCCGAGAGTACGTGACAAATTGGTTTGTCTCCCAGAGTGACAAGGGTTTGTCTTCCAAGACAATGTCACCCTCTCCCTTGAGACACCGAATATGACATATGGGTTAACGTCATGTTGTCACTGATAACAGAGGCTTTCATAATCTGACATGTTGTCACCGATAAAAAAGGCTCTCATCATCTGACATGTTGTCACTGATAACAGAGGATCTAATCATCTGACATGTTGTCAATTATAACAGAGGCTCTCATCATCTGACATGTTATTAATTATAACAGAAGGTATCATAATCTGACACTTTGTCACAGATAACAGAGGCTCTCATCATCTGACATGTTGTCACTGATAACAGGATATCATCATCTGACATGTTGTTACTGATAACATAGGCTCTCATGATCTGACATGTTGTCAATTATAAAAGAAGGTATCGTCCCGGCGCAGATTTATCTGATTACCAAACCCTTCCTTCACCTCTGAGAAGGCATCTTGTGAATGTGGGGAATGCCAGGCCTCCACCGTGGTTCGGATTCCACGTTAAACTGTAGGTCCTCCATTTCATCTCACAATCACCCTACCATTACACATTAGCGTAAGTGCGTATAACCCGAACGGGTAGTAAGACGCGGTGCTAATAATAATAATAAGAAGAAGAAGAGTAAATGTATCCGAATTTTTGAGAAAGGAGAGTGGAAACATATTTTAAGTTATCGTCACAATCTGCTTCATGTGACCGACATCAGACTTGATCATAAAGTTGGAACTTTATTTTTAACACAGCGTCTTACTAACCGTTGGTTTGTGCATATTTTTTACTAATTATGCTAATGTGTTAGGGATGAGACAGATTGTATTTAGAGGAGGTGCACCAGCGTTTGCGTGGAGGGGAAGTGGAAAACCTCAGTACACCCGAACTTGATTGTAATCCCAATTTTTCCGTCATCAGCAGTCCATTTTATTGCGAAAGTGATCAAAATAAAATTATTATTATTATTAGCACCACGTCTTACTACCCGTTCGGGTTATACGCACTTACGCTAATTGTGTAATGGTAGGGTGATTGTGAGATGAAATGAAGGACCTACAGTTTAACGTGGAATTCGAACCACGGTGGAGGCCTGGTATTCCCCACATACACAAGATGTCTTGTCAGAGGTGAAGAGAGGGTTTGGTAATCAGATAAATCTGTGACGGGACCGAGGATTGAACCCCGGCTGCCAGCACAGAGGTCTGTCACCTTACCTCTAGACCGCCAGGTCACCAAATCAAAATAAAATTTTCTGTTTAAATTCTAAGAAGCTTATGACACATATTCAAGAATTGTTGATATTATCGTGTGCAGAAAATTAAACTGAACGTATTAGTGGCAATATTTTATCTATTTTTTTTACAATAAAAATTTTTTGTGAAAAAGAAAAAAGCTACAAAAAATAATGACCTTATATCGCGTTCCTCTCCAACTCACCTCAGGTCATGTTTTTTTAAACTCTGCCCTTTTGAGTTCGTGGCATCTCCTCTCTTTCTCCCGTCTTCACCCTCTCTATGAAACTCTATTCTAGAGAAGTCTCGAGTCACGAACTCTATTCTCTGGGTCGATTGAGATCGGAATGCTTTAGAAGTTTAGAATGCCACTGCTAAAGGGGCAAGTTTCTCACCTACATTGACTTCACAATCAATCTGTAATCAATTGACTTCACAATTAATCTGTAATCAAATGACTTCACAATTAATCTGTAATCAACTGACTTCACAATCAATCTGTAATCCACTGACTTCACAATCATCATGTAATCAACTGACTTCACAATCAATCTCTAATCAACTTACTTCACAATCATCATGTAATCAATTGACTTCACAATCAACCTGTAATCAACTGGTTTTACAATAAATTTGTAATCAACTGACTTCACAATCAACCTGTAATCAATTGACTTCACAATAAACCTGTAATCAACTGACTTCACAATCAACCTGTAATCAATTGACTTCACAATCAACCTGTAAACAATTGATTTCACAATAAACCTGTAATCAACTGGTTTCACAATCAACCTGTAATCAATTGACTTCACAATCAACCTGTAATCAACTGGTTTAACAATCAACCTGTAATCAACTGACTTCACAATCAACCTTTAATCAATTGACTTCACAATCAACCTGTAACCAATTGACTTCACAATCAACCTGTAATCAACTGGTTTCACAATCAACCTGTAATTAATTGACTTCACAATCAACCTGTAATCATGTGACTTCACAATCAACCTGTAATAAATTGACTTCACAATCAACCTGTAATCAATTGACTTCACAATCAACCTGTAATCAACTGGTTTCACTATCAACATGTAATTAATTGACTTCACAATCAACATGTAATCAACTGACTTCACAATAAACCTCTAATAAACTGACTTCACAATCAACCTGTAATCAATTGACTTCACAATCAACATGTAATCGATTAACTTCACAATAAATATGTAATCAACTGACTTCACAATCAACATGTAATCAACTGACTTCACAATAAATCTGTAATCAACTGACTTCACAATCAACCTGTAATCGATTGACTTCACAATCAACCTGTCATCAATTGACTTCACAATCAACCTGTAATCAACTGACTTCACAATCAACCTGTAATCAACTGACTTCACAATCAACCTGTAATCAACTGACTTCACAATCAACCAGTAATCATTTGACTTCACAATTAATCTGTAATCAACTGACTTCACAATCAACCTGTAATCAATTGACTTCACAATCAACCTGTAATCAACTGGCTTCACAATAAATCTGTAATCAATTGACTTCACAATCAACCTGTAATCTACTGACTTCACAATAAATCTGTAATCAAATTGACTTCACTATCAACCTGTAATCAACGATCTTTCGCCACCGACAACACAAATTATGTACAGTACTATATTCGTAGAAAGGGCCTTTAACAAAATACAACCCTACGTTGTGCAACCAACATTGATAACAGTTTACTATATTATTATTATTTATTGATAATATCTATCACAAGTGGAAGCTGCATATTACATGACTTGACGTACGTATAAGTGAGAGTAGACCTGCCTTTCTAACTTCCCATACAAAGTGAACTCAAGTAGTGGATTACTTAACCTAGCAACATACTATTTACAATAAAGCAGTTAGTTACTTGCATCAATGGTCACACGCATTAAATAGCAGGCTCATCTGAACTGGTTTGACTTAGAGTATGAGCTCGTGGAGATGTCTGGACTACGTCCCCTGCTATGAGACGTAATTTATACCCTATCTACAGTAGGAGAGGTTGTGACAGCCAGCAAAAGGTTTTTCATTGGAAATATTGGCTGAATGTCACTTATGTCACCCCATTCGGGAATTATTACTGCTAGCATAGTGTTACTATTAATATGCCACCCCCGTGGTGTAGTGGTCAGTGCACCTAGGTACGCGCCTAAAGGTCACGGGTTCGATTCCAGGCTGGTACATTAGATCTTTTTTCCCCCCGAAAGTCCCAAGGTCACCAAGGTTTGGTTAATCAGGCCTATATTAGGTTTTAAGTGTTTCCACACCCTCGTAATCACCATCGACATCATCTCATCTCATTGGAACATGGACAGATCATTTATGGAAAGGATGTACAATTAGTACATTCCTGCGTCCCTTGGACAACGGTACGTTAGTACTGGCTATTCTTTACACTAATGGGTTACGATTATTCCATCCCAGACGCGCAATATTACATACACTTATAGAATAATAATTATTTCCGGTTGGGTTGACATTAAGGGGTGGATTTACGAGGTTGCCGGACATAAGAACTAGATAATTTGCTGCCCACTTTTCCTACCTTAATTTTTAACCTTCTAAATCCCCATTTTCCCCTACCACCCCTCATACACTGACACATATATACCATATACATAAGTGCTCTCTGTGGGATGACAGATAAAAAGTGCTGACATTATTTTATCATTTATTAAAATGAGGTTTTAAAAGTAGTTAGAATCTAAGCAAAGACTTAAAAAATTGAAATAAATTCTCTTATACTATCACGACACTCAAATTCAAGTATTATATAATTTAAATATATATAAAGTCTGCATTAGTAGACTGTAGAACATGTTACTACAGATAAAATATTAGCATGTAAACAAAAAGAACATAGTCTATAGTATCTTTCGCCTTGAATTCTGCTGAGCGAACTGGTCAATTATGCCAAACAAATCCCTTTTATCCAATAAGTGACCTTCAATTAAGAAGATGATGCTGGGTGAATTAAGGCGATACTCTGTCATGTTGATACACAGATACAGCAAACCACAACAATCACACACACGATGAAGCCATAAAATTATTTTAACTGGCGGAAAAATATATGTATTTTTTTCGTAATTCAAAATTCCTGCTTCCAAAATCTACCGTCGTAGGCACGTGCCTACTAGGCCTATGCGTAAATCCACCCACAGTTGACATTAGTGACTTTCAGCCAATGTTTGTAATGAATAACCTTCTGCTAGCTGTCACTTACCTACACTCCCATCGTAGATGGGGTATAGCTAACACCTTCATGTGTTTATATGTCCCTGCCAGGGATATGATTAGATTGACAGTGATATGGTAGTAATGAGGATTTGTAGGACTCGGAGAGTTGTCATTGCAAGTTTGTCACAAAACGAATCTGACTGTTTACTTGAATATGTATATTATTAGCAATGGGCAACATCACCGGTGGTGACGCGGTAAGAGACATCAGTTTAATAAAATACTGGTTTGCCGGTAACGGGGAGTTCAAAATTCATATTTTAACAAGTGCTGCAGGTGTGATTCTGGTTGATCAACCTTCCTCGTCCCTTGCCCTGAGATTAGGTATTTTTTTTAGCACCGCGTTTTACTACCCGTTAGGGCTATACGTATATTTACTGGTTACACCACTGAGATAAGGATGAGGATGGTTGAATTTAGAGGAAGTGTAGCCACATTTGAGTGGAGGGAGAGTACAAAACAATTTAGAAAAAAACCACCCTCAGTACACCCGACTGGGATTTGAGCCACGATCTCTCCGTCATAGGCAGTCCAGTCTATTAAATTTAATAGTGTTTTAAAAAAACCTAAGGTAGTGTGGTTTTTCATTTCGTATTAGTTGCTTACAGAATCGTCGCTGAATAGTGATTTTTTTTACTGTCCATTACTTATCCATTACTCTGATATCTGGACGATCGATAAAAACGAATTGATATTTGGGACAAATCAAGACTGCGAAATAGATTTTTTTTTAATTATTAGTGAGAATTAAAAAAATAAAATTGAAACTTCCACAACCTCCTTTGTTTTCTTGAATATTCCAATGATATTTCCAGTGATGAATCCTGATCTATTGATATGATCAAACCATGGGGGGATACGTTTTTTTTAGAATCTAGGGCGGCTGTCTTTACATATTCACATACGCTACAGTGCAAAATCGTAAGACGAAAATACTGAAAGACATTTCAAAGACTTATGCTGAAGATTTAAAAACTGTGGCTTTTAGAAAAGCGGCTTTAATAAAAAAAATTACTTCAATAAATGCCTTTTACATTTATAAACTATATATGTATTTACATATATACAGAGTGGGGCATTTAAAATGTTACACGCTTGTTTCTCAGAAACCAAGCATTTTAGAGAAAGGTGTCAAGACAAAGTGGTTTGTTTTTTGGGGGAAATCGAATAGTATTTTTTATTTTTTGGCCTGATTCAAGGTCATTTCAAGGTCAACTTCATTATTTTTAATGAGAACATGTATTTTGTTTTATTATGGAATTTTACTCTACATAGAAAAACAAGCAAGTATTGTCTGAAAACTTTATTTTTATAGCTTCAATTTTCAAAGATAATTATAAAACAAAACATACAAGTAATTTTAGACATCAGAGTTCAAAATTACGTTCTTTAATTTCATTGCATCTTACAATTATTTTACAAAAGCATTCCCGGACGCTAGCTAATATCTCTGGGGTAATATATGAACAAACTCGACGTTTTTTTTTTTCATAGATGTCTTCAGGTCCCGTGGGTGCAGTTGACAACACGCGCTCTTTTACAAATCCCTAAAGAAAAAAAAATTCCATTGATGTAAGGTCCGGAGAGCGAACCGGCAAGTTGAGAGGTCGTTCTCGACTTATCCACCTTCCATGAAACATTTCGTTCAACACTAGTTCACACATCGTACTATGCGGAGGAGCTCCCCCTTTCTATACCCACATATTCCTTCCGACATTTAATGGGGCATCTTCAAGTAATGTTGGAAGAACTTTTCTAATAAAGGTTGAACACATTTGCCTGTCCAAACGACCGTAAAAAGAAAATTAGGGCCGATGATGAAATCTCCGACAATTCCACACCAAACATTTCAAGTCCATGAGTGTTGATGAGGAAGAGCTATCGTCCAATTTGGATTTGCATCAGACCACTAATGAATGTTTTGTCTGTTTACCTGTCCAGTGTTTGTAAATGAAACTTCATCTGATAAAATCAAATTGAACGTAAAGAATGGATTTAATTCCATTTATACAAGAAATCAATTGCAAAAATCTACGAGATTAGTAAAATCGTTTCCGTACAACTCTTAACGTAGAGAAACATGATAAGGATGTAACTTGTGATTATGCAAAATTCTTAGAACAGATCCTTAGACCATTCTCTCTCGAAATTGTCCTTTTCTATGGCTGTGTCTTCCCTATGACCTGTGTGTGTGATGTTATCATAATAGTTTAATTTTTTCTTGGATTATATTCCTATGGTTGTGCTTTCTTAGCGTTTTGTGTGCCTTTTACTGTATTCTTTATTTCGTCTCTATGTTTATTTCTTGCATCACGTACTTGACTCTTTGTCTCTGCACGTTTTTACTTTATCCTCTACATCCATATTATGTATCTTTATTTATACTTTTTATTCTCTCAAACTTTTGTATTTCTCAAAGGTCTGTCTCGTCCTAGCGAGCGAGTTTCCGCCCAGAGGTTAATCTTTCTTTCTCTTTCTGTTGAAGGGTGGGCCGTTGGGGGGTAGGGGACGGACGTGGGTGGGCTGGGTGAAGTCAGATGGGGAGGAAGTTTTGTGCCCGTAGATGGAGATTCCCTCGTCTATCGTGGGGGAGGGAGAACCCTTTTTCGAGCGCTCTCAGGATGGGGAAAAAAGGAATACAAGGTTTTGTATTCTGTTGGGTAATGTTGCGTGACGGTTCCCGTTGTTGGCGACTGTCGTGATACAACTGCGAGGGCTCACATACTCTGTTACCTTCTCCATCTCCTCTACGCTTCTACTCGCCTGATAACTCAACGGTTGAGAAGAAGCTGTATGTATTTCTCTGTTCTTCTACTCCACCAATCGTCCCGTTGTTGTCACGGAGGAACAGATGACTTGAACAGTAAAAGATCGAGCTTAAACTTGCTTATCAAATCAAGCAAGTCGAGATTACTAAAATTTTTTATTGAAATAATTATTGTTGTTGAACTGTTCAACCTAAAGAGGATGCTGTGTTGAACTACTTAAAAACTAACTTAAGCTAAGACAGAGCACTTGGCACGAATTTTATTATTATTAGGGGTTCTGTCTCACGATAGGTCCATTCATTTTGTCATTGAACTTGGACCACCAATGCAGCCTGTCCTCTGCTTCCTCCTTCAGCTCCCAGAATTTTCTTCTTGCCTTCAAGTCATCCAGTAATTGAATCCTCCCTCCTCCTAATATACTCTTTACCTCAACCTTTCCTTCTATGACGTCGTGCAGAAGACAGTTTCTATTAAGAACGTGTCCGATACAGTTTTATTTGAACCGAAGAATCACATCCAAAATGGTTCTCTTCCTACCTACTCTTCTTAGGGATTATTCATTTTTTCCCCTGCGTATCCACCTGAACGTCTTAAGTTTTCTCCAGCACCACATTTAAAAGCTCTCAAATTGTTTCTTTTCCATCTTTCTGCAAGTTTCTGCTCTATACAGTGCGATACTCCAAATGTAGCATTTCATCAGTTTCTTCCTCAGTTCCAAACTCAACTTGCTGGTCAGCAGTAACCTCTTCCTATTGAAATATTCTTTAGCCATGGCGATCACCAACCTAATTTCCTTGGTGCATTAGGCATCCTTTTACAGCAAACTTTCCAGATACTTGAACTGCTCAATGCTTTCCAACTCATGGTTTCCAATTTTGATTTTCAGTAGCTTTTCATTTTTTGAACTCACCATCACGCTGATTTCTCAATATTTATCTCCATGCCATATCTTATGCCTGTCTCCACCAACTGGTCCACCATTTTTTGTAATTCTTCATCATTTTTTGCCGGTAATACTAATTGGTAACTACTATAAAACCCTATAAATAGGATATATAGGCTATTGTAAGTAGCCTATATGATGATCCTACGTCCTACACATTAATAGTAGCCTATTCGCATGTCACGACAAACACACACACACACAATGCCACGGTCTCAACCTTGGTGAGACAAAATTTAAATTTTCCACCTAAAACAACATATTGTAGCCAGATACTAGGACATATATGGCTCAGTGGATAGAAGACCTAAAACATGACACTCCATATAGTACCAGTATATCTGACTTGTTTAGAAAACACCGCGACTCTACAATAGTACCCCCAGCGTCCCGGTGCTGATGTCCTCTTCCCCCTTCCCCCACGCTATAGTGACAATGGAGGCAGGTTTTCGTCAGGGCTCCGGCGATAAAACCTCGCCTGTTCCTGTCTCACAAAGAGCGGAGCTGACGTCATGGCGTCCCGGCGTTGTTTCGAGTGTTCCGACGCAGGGAACGTGTTTTAAGGGGTGCGGGATTGTGTTTTATGTGTGTTGATGTGCGATGTTTGTGGATGGAGGCAGGTATGAGAGGAGAGGGGGACATTGATCGTCGCGAGGCTAATGCAATGAGCTAGGTTCGGGCTGAGTGCACAAGAACCACAGAGAGTAGTCAGGTGCACAACTATCTCTTTGAGTTGAACATTTTCTAGTTTTTTTGCCTCGCCTCTTAATACCCGTTCAGACTATAATCATATTTACTAATTACGATTATGTGTTATGGATGAGTAAGGTTGAATTTTTGAGGAAGTGTACGCGTATTTGCGGGGAAGAATAGCGGAAAACCATTTTAGCAAAACAACTTCAGTACACCCGACCAGGATTCGAACTTCGATCTCTCCGTCATTGGCAGTCCCAGTATATTGTGAGAGTGACGCCTTAAGCCATGTGACCACCAAAAACTGGTAAACATTTCTAGTTGGTTGGTACAGCCCAATTTTCACAAGAAGGGCGTTTTGAAAATATAAACATATTTTTTTGTGGTCAACAATAATAATAATTTACAATATTATCTGTATTATTATTATTACTATTATTTTATAGATAAACCCATTGATAAAAAATACTCCATGGCGTGAGCCCGTAAATTAGCAATACCGACCAAGCGGCCACCGTCTGTAGGCAAATATATTGCCAACATTTGTGGATAAAGGGTGTCATGTTGTCAGCACAATGTACACCCTGGCCATTAATCTCAGTTTTCTAGAACGGAGCCTCTAATTGTTAATTAAAGTAGTTCGTCATTTGTCCTTACGAGGTTGAGTCTGACCCCGTTCCAAACCGAATGATTCACAGAAAAATCTGGAAGCACTGAGGATCAAATCTGGGACCTCTAGATCGGTAGCCGAGAGCTCTGACCACTAGACCGCAGAGGCGGTCAGGTATTAATAATACATATTCAAAGTGACAGCTGCAGATTACATGACTTGACGTATGAACATGTGATAGTAGATATAGTAAATTTTTCTATCTATCACCCGCCTCGGTGGCGTAGTTAGCTAACACGCTAATCGTGTTGAGCCCGACTGCTGAGGACGGGGAGATCAAGGTTAGAATCTCGGTCGGGTGAACTGGGGGTGGATTTTCCTAAATGGTTTTCCACTCTCCCTCCACGCAAATGAGGTTAATTTCCTCTAAAACAACCTTCCCAATTCTTAATCCATTAGCGTAATTAGTACTTAAAGCGTATAAACCGAACGGGTAGTAAGACGTGGTGCTAATAATTATTATTATTATTATTATTATTATTCTGCCTGTCGTACGTATAATTATCCCCCTTCACCGCCTGGTAACTTTATCCCTTCCTGTCTAAGAACAATGTGACTAAATACACTCCACTTTTCTCAGGAAGAGCCTTAAGTGACAGCTTGAAAAGTTACTAGGTATAGTTTCACCAATTAATACGTCAAGTCATGAGATCTGAAGCTGACACTTCTGATAGATATTATCAATACTTATAGCACTAACACTATTGTAAAGTGTTATCAATGTTGAACGCAAAATAACCCGTGTTTGTATTTTCTAAAAGTCTCTCCAAATTTCCATTAGTAAGAAAAGCAATACATAATTGACTTAGCGAGAGAGGATTTTTGTTTGGATTTTCATCTCTAATCTTTTCGCAGCCGATTAATGAATGGAGTGAAGGTGTCACTTGTAGGGTCAGTTGGTGTATGAACTATACTTGTATATAACATTCAATATACAGCCAGTCCCTGTGATGAATGGAGTGAAGGTGTCACTTGTAGGGTCAGTTGGTGTATGAACGATACTAGTGATAACATTCAATATACAACCAGTCCTTGTGATGAATGGAGTGATGGTGTCACTTGTAGGGCCAGTTGGTGTATGAACGATACTAGTGATAACATTCAATATACAACCAGTCCTTGTGATGAATGGAGTGAAGGTTGTCACTTGTAGGGTCAGTTGGTGTATGAACAATACTAGTAATAACATTCAATATACAGCCAGTCCCTGTGATGAATGGAGTGAAGATGTAACTTGTAGGGTCAGTTGGTGACTTAGCAGTCTGATGTACAATAATACCTTCTGGCTCAGTGAGGAAAACAACTGGAATCTACCTCACTCCTCATTTCCCTAGTACGCCTCTTCACTATCACCCAGACTTTACAGCTGACGAGACTGTTGACTAACTTCCGTGTTGAGCACTATACATACACACACACACACACACCACTTTATTATTTTATTAATATTGCACATATAAACTAGTATTTGAAAATAAGAGCTTTTTTTTTAACACCATCTACAGCATAGTCGGAAGCTATCTATAAGTATGTTTATTAACTGGGTAGAAGCGTTTAGTCCGTTCGGGTAGAAAGACGTACTGCTAAAAAACCCAGTTAAAACTTGAAAAATAATATTTTTTTTCAATATTAGAATTTAAGTTTAAGATCTGAGCTACGTAGCACTGTAATGTACTCGCCCTCCTCTCCATTTAACACCATGTAGGCGTTAGAAATCACCCCTCTCCCCTTCTATAGAGTCACGTGGCTACTGGATGACCCTTGGTTCGGCCACGCACTATAGGTTGCCTTAAAACCCTTATCTTATTTATTTCGTTCTTTTTAATTTTTTATTTGTGGTTATCACACTGATGGCAAATTTTGTGTCAAACTTAAATAGTGATATAATATATAATTAATTTAGAAGATTAATAATTGTGACGTAGGCAATTTAGCTTGTGGAATAGTTAGCTCAGATGTTTAAATAAAGCTTTTACTGGAAATATAAAAGAAGATTGGTCTCCCCAAGTATACATTTATAGGATCAAGCGACTAAAAAACTTTAAATATCGAATCGAATATGATTATTTTCTTACAAGCTCGATTCGATCAATCTAATGAAATATTCTATAATGAAAAGGTTTCATATAGAATCCTAGCTAAACTAAATTATATTTCTTCTCGAATATATTTCTGTAAAATATCTAGTTTTAAAATTGCATAATTCACTAGTTTCTATAATCAAGTGAAATAATGAGTTAATCTGTTAAAATATAATGTAAATATGTTCACATGAAATCTCAAACTGCTATTTACATTTTATTACATATTTATTCTAGTTTTTATGAAATGTAAAATGATTTAAGAGTTTGACTTCTAGATTAAAATTTAGAAATACATTCCATAGAATCTTAATCTAAGATATATTTGATTTTGAAAGCTCATATCCGATTTAAATCTTTTTAATTTTAAAGATTTAGAATCCTGAATAGAACACTAGTCTTGGCTGGGACCAGATTAGAAAATGAAATTTCGGAGCTTCATACAAATTTTTATTTTCCCCAATCATTCTAATAACTGCTCCCTAAACGAAACTCTAAATATCACACATTTTCGAAAGGTTTTTTCTGTTTAATATTCTCGCACTCATCGGATTCATTTGAACCATTTTCTAATAAGTTTTGGGCTGGTTATTTTTACCCCTTTAAGGTTTGTTAGTGGGTTACCGCTCTCTGACCCAGTGGTTAACCCCCCTGTCCTTTGCCCCTACAGCCAACACACCCCATCCTATTATTCCTACCCCTCCTTGGCCCACAGTAGCACTTTAGACGTCTAGAAAGTTAGGAGTTGGCTCCGAGTTAACGCTCGCCGCCCTTGTATTGTATTAGATTAGTTGGAGTTATGTTCGTTAGTAAAGTAGGATACATAGGAGGGAAGGGGGGGTCCTGGAGTGCAAACATGGGCTAATTGAAAACATGAATATCTGAGACGCTGGAGCGTCGCGACGCTTTGCAGTACTCCCTTCGGCCGTTCTCTTCAACCCACAACCCCCGTTACTCTGGATTATATCTTGTTATTCGTGACTACAGTGTTTCTTATGGCCAGGGTCGAGTCCCGGTGAGTTTAGTACAACATGTTTATCATTATTTATGAACCACACCATCTTTGTCATTATTCAAGTACTAAACCATATTTGTCATCAATCAGGTACACTATTGATTGCCAGTAACTTCACCAAGTTTATTAGACTGGTACACCATGTTTGGCATTAGACCAGTACACCATGTTTGTCATTAGACCAGTACACCATGTTTGGCATTAGACCAGTACACCATGTTTGTCATTAGACCAGTACACCATGTTTGTCATTAGACCAGTACACCATGTTTGTCATTAGACCAGTACACCATGTTTGGCATTAGACCAGTACACCATGTTTGTCATTATACCAGTACACCATGTTTGGCATTAGACCAGTACACCATGTTTGTCATTAGACCAGTACACCATGTTTGTCATTATACCAGTACACCATGTTTGTCATTATACCAGTACACCATGTTTGTCATTAGACCAGTACGCCATGTTTGTCATTTCCAAAACACAAGCTGATGACTAGATACAATAAATCATATTTTTAAGGTGGAAATAAAGGAACGTGAATTAATGTTAGTATTGTTGCATATTTATAACAACAAACTTTTTTGGCATATATAAATAAACTGTTGCTTGATTAAAAAGGTTTAAACCTATTTTGGTGGTTGCATGGTCTAAGGTGCTACTATCACAATATATTGACTGCCAAAGACGAGGAAATCAGAATTATATCCCAGTCGAGTGGACTGAGGGTGGTTATCTAATTCCTAACATATTACTGTAATTAATACATTGGTTTATAGCCCAAATGAGTAATAAAACGCGGCGATAAAAAACAGTTTAGTTCAATTTTAAACATACTGTAGTATCAATAATTGTTGAGTTTATATCATGAAAATAATGGCTTTTTACTAGAAACTTTTTTTAACTAAAAGAAAAATCCTGTTAGAATTCTACAATGCTCCCCACAAATAATTCAAGAGCTTTTGAGATCACTATGTGTAGAAAAATGAAATGTATTTACTGAATAAATGCTTGAATTATACACATACACACACATACCCAAATACACACATTCACACATGCATACATACATTACACACATTAGATACAATACATATATTACATATATTATATACAATACATACAATACATACAAGATATACATTACATACATATATACATAGTTGCATACATACATAAATACATACATAATCACGTCGTTCCCTAACGGGGTAGTCAAGAAACTGTGCATATAGCTAAAAAAACGCGTTGTACTTAATCCATACTCACTAACCTTCTACGCATTTCCCTATACTCGCATACTCCCTTCGCTTCAACAATATTCATAAATCGAGTCATACATGCTCTTTTATTATTAAGATTCTTTATGTATCTCCTTTTCACATATTCGTCTACCACATTTAACCACGTCTTACATGGTCTACCCATTCCTTTTGATCAGCACACTCTCCCATAATATATTTGCTTCATCACTCAATCCACTCTCATCCTCTCAACACGCCCAAACCAAAGTAAGATTCTTCTTTCACATTGACCTAATAGATTCCCTCTCAAACCATATTCCTTCATCAATCATTAATTACTGATATTGTCCATACGAGTTTTTCCACACACATTTCTTAGATATCTAATTCCAACCGCATTCACCTTTCTCTTGTGTTTCCCCTGACCAACCCTGGCTTCACATCCATACAACACATTGGCGTTAACACACCTTTATACTGCCATCTTTGTTTCTTTCAACATTACTTCATTCTTAGCAATATACCACATACATCCTCTACTCTCCGAGATGCATTCACCCTTCTATCACTTTCACGATCAATCCATCCATTTTTACAAAACATTCTGCCCAGATAAACAAAATCATTCACTTGTTCTAATAGTTTTCCATTTATACTAAGCCAACAATCGTTTCTTGATCCGTCCTTATTAAAAACTATCACCTTAGTTTTGGAGACATTTATACGGAGATCCATTATTATTGTCAACACATTCAAAAAGATTTAATGCAAGTCAATTTTACTCTCATCCATTAATACGGTATCATCTGCATATACCAGCACTCTTACAGTCACATCGTACTCGTACATTTGTACACCAACCATGTCCTCACAAGCAACCCTCATACGCTTAACCACGAATAAATTAAACAACCATGGAGACGAAACAGAAACTTGTCTAACACATGTTCACTGTCAAACCATTCGCTCAAAGATCCATACACCCTAACGCACACCTTAATTCCATCACACACAGCCATAATTTCATATACTCTCCACGCATATACACCATACTCTCTCAGAATATTCTATAGCATTCTCTTATTCATACGATTTTATGCTTTCTCCAAATCAACAAATGCACGCTACACTTTCTTCCTTTCTGCTTTTTCCTTTCTCATTTATTTTGGCCAATAATTTTTATGGTTATCAAATTGTAAAAATACGTAACTTAGCTTGCGTTCTCTTCCATCCAAACTTAATTCACCATAGTATTTCTCTCACCTACTTTTGATTTAAGGGTCCACCTGCTGGAGCACTGACCCGTGTTATTTACCAAGTGGTTTGTTATTTACAAATATTGTTCACAACAACATGGAGGTGAGATTTATCAACATGTCTTTATATCCTTCTATTTTTTGTTTTATAATCTAACAAACTACAATAAAAATTTGAAATTATCTCATTTTCAAGGATGCTTAACGGGAAATGACTCAGTTCTGAGACCAAAGTAAATGGTTAGAAACATAGATTTAGCCTTGATCGAACAAATAGAGTTAACTTCAACCAGGGTGACAAAGGAAAATCTTAAGATAATTTAAAGATTGTTTTAAGGATTTTGAAGCTTCAGAACTGCAATTTCCTTAATAAATTTTGTTGAGTGATGATATTTCCTTCCAAATGAGCGGCGCTCAATTTTATTTAAACATAATACTATTTAATATGACTTAGATGGCGAGAAACTTAGCTCGTATACACTTGCAATTTAATAAGAGTCTTATATAAGAACTTATAGGACCAACCTTTAAGAGACGTCCTCTTACCCCAATTACTAGCAGAATAGCAAGAGAAAAAATCGGCCAACGCAATAACATGTTTTGAAATGTTTGATTGGTGGTTAGTACACTGTTGCACTGAGCATCTAGTACGGCTTTAACGAGCAGCCGCTTGTAATGGACGCGACTAACGAATTGAAGTGACAGGCTGTGCTTAATAACGCTCTCTTAAACTAAGGGTGGTCCACGTTCCCTGGGCTGACTGTAAGGGAGTATTCACAATCTTGACCGGTTAGCGCAATCTTTCTCCTGCTCGAGTTATCTGGTTTAAACAGAGTGTTCTATCACATTTGTTTTTTCTCAGTACTCGTTAAGGCTGTACGGATTAATTACTCTAATGGAATTGGGATGAAAAGGGCAAAATTACATATGGAATATACCCACATTTGTGTGGAGGGCGGGAAACCATTTTAAAAAGCCACCCTCAATACATCCGGCTGGACTAAACCTCCAACTTTCCCGTCACTGTAAAACCAGACTAGACGAGCCTGACATATACTTACTCCTCGTGCTTATTGATGCAGGAATTAATTAAATGATTGGTAAGGGGCAGAAATTTCAAGATGAAACTCGGACTTCACGTCAAATAACATTGGAGAGCAAAATGTCTGTTGAATTTATAACAGCACTTGCTCTTACCTAATTTGCGTGTGCCAAATTCAAATATGAAGTTAGTTTTTCTATGTAGATTCTAGATTTTTTGTAATCCAACATTTTTATTTTTTGTGAAATTTTGACGCCTCTCGCATGATGACAGTGTCTATCTGAGGAATTTATGTTCATGCAGTCTTAAAATTAGATGCAAAGATATATAATTTAAGTATTCACAAAAACGTGTAGATGCATTGTAATATGTATTAAAGTTTTAAAAAAGGAAAAAAAATCAATTTGTGGAGTAAAATACGTGTTGCCACTTGTCAAATCTGAAATATAGTTATCTATTATTGTCAAATATGAGTATGCACTAATGGGGTTTAATTTAAATTAACATATATTTGGATATAAATATGATATATGATTCAAAACAACTGATAAGGATAGAATGCAAAGTTTAAATAGGTCCTATTCAGGCGAGAAATTCCGCCTGTAGATCTGGCATTTGTGGACGTTCTGAGGGAAATTTCGTTTTATGTTTCAGCAGTAGTCTTCCATTATAATTTTGTCCCATCGCCCTTGATAGTGTTCTTCCATCGTCATGGGGTCATATTGGAAACGATCTCCCTGTCCATCATTAAAAGCCCCAAGTTTCTTGGGGATTTGATCAAGGTGACTATTCGGGAAATTGAGCTTGACACCCATGTTTCACCGAAGATTGCGAAAAGCCTACAGCATTTTATTAATAAGTACCTCATATTATACACCTTTTTTTCTACCAAGAAAATCTTATACATATAACTTCCTAGAAAGACAGCCATGCTGTCTTCTACTTATCATCTATCTTCCTGGGAAGTTCCTCATAACGTACAAGGGCACGAATTTGAGGTTCATCGAACACACCTGCTTTTATCGTCTCGATAAACAAATCAGGAAAAGCAGAAACTATATGTTGAAAACATTCATCATCGTTACTTAATGCCTTCACAAACTGTTTCATCAATTCGAGATTGAAATGGACTAGGAAAAAATAATGTTTTCTCTGCTGACGATTGGGTAATTCAAAATGTTTGACATCGACTTCCAGGGTTTAGAAGATGGGCCCCTCCTTCTGGGTCCAGTGTCTCTCCCGAGCTCGGCCACCCCACGTGCGGAGATAGCATGGAAACTTCGTGAGGCCGCTCTGTTGTTCAAGGAGGAAGCTGACCATTTTCAGGTCCACACAAATGATCCAGTTGTGCTCATGATATTTTCATAAGTCTGTGATCAATTTTATTTTATTTTGCTCTTCTGGATCCACTCCGTAAACATTTCCACTGTGAAATAGAACACACTTGGGGTTGTGTTTTGAGCTGTCCAGAAGTAATCGCCATTCTGTTGGGCTATACGAGGTAGCACCTAATTGCCTGAAAATACCTGGGATATGGTGGAAGTGTGTATAACAGATAAATATCTAGAATCCAAAATTAACAATAAAGGTAAAGAATTTGTATGTTTGTAAAGAGATTAACATAATTAGTCTACGGTTAGTTCTCAAGCTATCCGTAGTATAAATAGCAATGGGTGTCCATTTTTGTTGTTGCAAAAATCACAAGTTTCAAATTGATTGAAAACTAGAGCATGTAAGGAAACCCGATCTCTGATTTGAAATCAGCGTTAAAAACGTACTTAGAATCAGTTGGGAACTCTCATGGAACAGAAAATAAGAAAAAATTTGTTCCCCTGTGTAATTAGTATTTTTTCTAATTAATCTCACTCTACTAATACACATATCCGAAAAATAAACGCTATTTCAACTAAGGGAAACCTTTTTTAAACCTTTTGAACAGTTTTGGCGCTGTTCATTATATTTTATATTTGGCTGATAGTGAAGTTCAACAATGACCAGCCTCTAGCTGATAAACAAGGAAGTTCAACCCTGACCAGACTTTAGCTGATCAACAATGGAGTTCAACAGTGATCAGCCTCTAGCAGATCAACAAGGAAATTCAACCCTGACCAGACTTTAGCTGATCAACAATGGAGTTCAACAGTGATCAGTCTCTAGTTGGCCAACAAGGGAGTTCAACATAAACCAGCCTCTAGCTGATAAACAAGGGAGCTCATTAATGAATATCCTCTATCTGATCAACAAGGGAGTTCAACATTAACCAGAATCTATCTTATCAACAAGGGAGTTCAACAATGACCAGCCTCTAACTACTACCACACGTGACACAGATAGATGTGAAACGGAAAATTTTCCCTATATCTTTCAGAAAATTTTTCAAAAACAGAAAATTTTCAATTATTATTTCTGTAAAATAATTTCAAAACTGATTAAATGGAACTAATGTAATCGAGACATAGATATAATAAATGTCAACGTTTATACTTAAGATTAATGTCTCATTAACACCAGAAAAATCATCAAATGAGTTCCAATAACGGCTATTATTTATTACACAGATGTATTGGATACAACCTTCTTATAACCTACTTGTCTCTTAACATACTATATATTTACAAGTATAATTGGCTCTAAGTGCCTCCTTTACAATTTAACTCCTCCACCGCAAACCACCACTGCGGAAAATGTTCGTACTCAAAATTTTCATCACTAGACACAAATAGATTTTATGCAGTCAATGCGGGGAGTGTTAAAGAAAATACATTTTAAAAAAGCAATAGAAATGTTATTTGCTCGGTCCTCTTTAAAAGGGTTGAACTATCACGTCGCCCACACCTGAGAGTTTTTTTTTACCAACCTACCTCCCCCCCCCCCCC